>LZPB01000077.1:14389-75913 GCA_001676865.1 Ceratocystiopsis minuta
GGGGGGGGGGGGGGGGTTAGTGAGGGAGTCCTTAGTCACGCTCACGCAAGAGACTCACATCTCGTGTACCACGTGCTCAGCAGGTAGACGCAGCTGGGGAAGAAGCCGGCCTCGAGCACGCCCAGCAGCACGCGCAGGCCGGCGAGGGCGCCCCACGACTTGACGAAGCCCATGCCGATCATGGTGGCGCCCCAGAACAGGGTGATGGCGGCCAGGTGGATGCGCGGGCCGATCTTGCGCACGATCACGGTGGACGGCGGCTGCAGGAGGATGTACGGGACGAAGAAGATGAGGGTGACGATAGACTGGGGGGGGTCAGTGGGAGGCGAGGACATGATGAAGACGGGAGCTGAGGACGCACATAACGGTTCCCCACGTAGAGCGCCAGGTCGAGATTCATGCCGGCAATCTGCGCGCTGCCCAGGTTGGTGCGGTCCATCAGCGACACGCAGTACATCAGGCCGACGGTGACGACCAGGCGGCGGTCGATGTGGCGGATGATGCGCTTCCTCTCGGCCGGCGAGAAGGCGTCCAGCAGCTCGGACGCGTCGCTGGGGTCCGTGGCGCTGAGGTCTGACTTGACGCGATCGACGCCGGAGCCGGTGGCCGCGGCGGCCTTTTCGGCGTCGTCACTCATGGTGATGGGGGGATGAAGGAATAGGAGAAGGTGGAGAACGGGATTGAGAAGAAGAAAGAACAAAGGAAGAACAAGCTATCAGATCAATAGCTTAAAAAAGTCGATCCGGGAAGAGGAAGGAAGAAAGAAGGGCGGGTGCCGGGGGGGGAGGCAGGCTTTTTAACGACAGAAGGGACAGATGGGACGGAAGGCACGCTTGAGACAACGAAATGAAACCCGTATCCGTACGCAGCCGTTGACGTTGATACCGGACAAAAGGGCGTGTACTACCAAGGGGCCAGTGGCAAAATGCAGACGGAAGGGGAAGGGGAAGGGGGAGGGGGGGGAGAGAGAGGGTGTTGGCGGGAGGGTTGGCGGGATGTTGGTCGGCGGATTGGGGGCGGTTGGCGGCCGATTGGGGGCGGTTGGGAGGGGACAATTTCACATACAGGAAGGAATACTGGCACGGAAGGAAGTACCTCTGCAGATTAGACGACGTGCGAGACAGCTTCGGACGAGAGAGACAGACATGCGCCTGCAAGGGTTCAGGACGCAGGAGGTCCGGATGCAGGAGAAGGGGAGCAGGGGGGGGAGGAGAGGGGGAGGGAAGAGGAGGGCGGAAGGGGGCAGGGGGAGCACGGGCGGAGAATACACCACGAGAACGGACAACCAAGACTTGTGTGTCTGCCGTTAGACGAGACATGAAGACCTGGCGCTGTCGTCTTGGTTGTGTGGCAGGGAAGGCCGTGGTAAAGACGCGACCCAAGACAGACAGGGGGGATGTGGTCGAAGTGGTCTACAGTGACTACGGGAGTACGTGACGACAGGCGTGGCCGGCAGATGAGCAGATCCAACGACTGGTGTAAGTCTTTATTGGGCCCTCCCTCCGCGCTTTGTCCGTTTCCGGCTCGATCGCCGGGGCCGCGCGGGGAAGGCGCCCAGCTAGCCCGCTCCAGGCCCCGGGCGCATTTGGAGTAAGGCGTCCGCACATCTGGGGTAGTCCAAGAGCCAAGAGGCCAAGAGAGGGGAAGCTGGCCAGAAGCTGGCCAGCACGCAGACCACCAGACGCTGCCAAGGCCACCCCCGCGGCCGTCTGGCGTGGTATTTTCCAAAAAAAAGGCAGATGATGCAGACGCAGCCTCCGTGCCTCGGGTCACGACGATGCCCCCCTCGAGGCGGTCCACGAGCATGTGCCGTCGTCGGACAGAGAGTCGGGGCGGGATAGAGAGGGGATGAAAGAAAAAGAAAAAAAAAGGGATCCTGCAGACCTGGCGCCATGCCTGGAAAAGGAGAACGCAGCATCCACACCGCTCACGCAGCACGGTGTACGACCCCAACAGATGAAGGCAGGGGGGAAGGGGGGGGGGTTCGCGGTGCACAAAATGCCAGGACAGGAGACCAAGACAAGACACAGGGCAAAAAGAAAAACAAAGACAGGGAACACGCCCCTACCCCCCCTGCTGGTCGGACAAAAACAAAAGACGTCGCACAGAAAGAGCCAGGGACGGCATTTCCCAGACGATTGTGTTTTTGGTCTTGGGGGAAGGGGGGGGGGGCTTTTTCTCGCCTTTTTCTGCTCTCGCTTCGCCTACGTCCGTTCTCGTTCGGGCTTCGTTCTGTTCTCGGCTTCGCTTCGACCTGCGACGCCACAGACAGTCGGACCAAAGGACAAACGGACAAGAGGACAAAAAGGGGGACAACAACAAAACGGGTCACGTGGTATTTATTGTGTTCACAATGTGTGTTCATGAGCATGGCGAGATGCATCTGACGTGAACAGGACACTGCGGATCATACAGAGAACAAGAAGAGAGCAAGAAAAGAAGACGAGCAGAGAGAACAAAAGAACAGAAAAAAGAACAAGGACAAGAACAAGAAACTCTCACATCCTTTGCGATGCTGTTCTCGGTCGTTTTTGTTCTTGACCATGTTTGTTCTCAACCGTGTCTGTTCTCTACCATGCCTGTCCACGACCGTGCCTGTTCACGACCACCGTCTTCAAGCTGTGTTTTGTGTGCCTTTATTCCTGTCCCTCAGCCACTCTGTTCATTCCCCCCAGACTCTCTTCACATCATGTTCATCACCTCCCATGGCATCAACGAAATTGTATAAAGATGCGGCGACTATGCTCCCAAGTTCGTTTATCTTCTCATCACAAACAGCACGACAGCAGCGACAGCATCAGCATCAGCGACGACATCAGCGAGTACCAGAGGACAGCAGAACAGCCGGAGACAGCAGACACTGAATTTCGTTTAGCCTCTCCACCGCAGCCATGCCGTCCACCACGACCATGGCCCTCACCGGCATCTGCATCTTTGTTATTCTCGCCGTCACCTCCACCTGGTTCACCAACCACTACATTGTCCGCCTGCAGGCCCGCCGCCGCGCCCTTGCCTTCCAGCACCAGCGCCTGCAGAACATCCAGCTGCAGCCGCTTGACCCCCATGACCCCATGCACCCGCTGCATGGCCAGCCGATGCTCCAGCAGCCCCAGCCGCCCCAGCAGCCGCTGCCGGGCCCCCAGCCCATGCCTCTCCCGCAGCTGCCGCAGCTGCCGCAGCCGACCCGGCCCCAGCAGCTGCGCCGGCCCAACCGGCTCCGGCCGTCGCCCATTGTCATCCAGAACATGCCGTCTATGTAGTCGCCATGCCGAGCGGACCACAACGGGCCAACAGGCCACATGCCAAGGTGAGTCTGTAGATGGTGACAGACGATGACAGACGGTTCTGTCCGACAGTTGAGTTCACCTCCCCTTCCCCTAGCCCCAAACCCCCCCAGATTGTCTATTTATTACTTTCACATCCCCCCAACACACCCCTATTTGCGATTTTCCATCAAAATAAAAACAAAAAAAAAGTTTAAAAACCAAACAAACAGTTCCAACATGCACTCGTGATTCAATGTAGAATAAAATGTAGAACTTCAGTAATTGAACGTAGTCCTCCTCGTGTAAGACGACACACGTGACTAGATGAGTCAGTTTCAACGCGGGGTATGACGTCCGCAGCCGAACACGAAGCTTCTGGTCCACACCCAGAGCCTTTTCCACCACCCCCGGCGCTCTTCGTCGACCCTCCCTCCTCCCCGAACAACGATGGCGAGCTTTATCCGGGGCAAGCAGGCGGGCATGCAGAAGGACCTGTCGGCGGACATCCTGCCGTCGCTGGTGACGCCGACCGAGCAGATCCGGTACGGCGTGGGCTCGCAGATCAGCTGCCTGGCCTACGACCCGGTGCAGTCGCTGCTGGCGGTGGGCACGACGCAGTCGCGCTTTGGGCGCGGCACCATCTACGTGTACGGGCGCGGCCGCGTGGGCAAGGCGATCCGGCCCAAGGGCGGCGCGTCGCTGCGCCAGCTGCAGTTCAGCGCGAACCGGCTGATCAGCCTGGACGCCAAGAGCGAGCTGGCCATCTGGAACCTGGACACGGGCGCGCGCGTCGGCGGCTCCATGTCGGCGGGCGCCGTGGCCTGCATGGCGACGGACCCGATGCTGGACTGGGCCTTCCTGGGCCTGAGCAACGGCGACGTCGTCGCCTTTGACCTGGACCGCGAGCGCCTGTCGCCGCTGCGCATCCCGAACCTGTGGCGCGCGCGGCCGGGCAGCGCCGGCGGGCGCCCGCGTGGCGTCGGCGGCGGCGGCGGCGGCGGCAGCGTCCCGCTGGCGTCGGCGGCGATGAGCCTGGTGGCGCTGCAGCTGCACCCGCGCGACGCGGGCCAGCTGCTGATCGGCTACGCGACGGGCGCGGTGATCTACTCGTTCAAGCAGGCGGCGGCGGTCAAGTACCTCGAGTACGTGGTGCCGGCGGGCGCGCCCGGCGGCAACGGCGAGGCGCCGCACACGGTGCGCACGCCGCGGCTGACGCAGGCGCTGTGGCACCCGAGCGGCACGTTTGTGCTGACGGCGCACGACGACGGCAGCCTGGTGTTCTGGGACCCCAAGGACGGCCGCGTGCTGCTGGCGCGCAGCCTGTACGCGACGCACGTCGACCAGCCGCCGGCGGCCGGCCGGCCCCCCGCCGGCCCGCGCGCGCTCGAGCCGTTTGTGCAGATCGCCTGGTGCTGCAAGAAGAACCCGGACGACACGGCGCTGCTGGTCGCCGGCGGGCTCGCGCTCGACGAGCCCGACAAGGGCCTGACCTTTCTCGAGCTCGGCCCGGCCCCCGTCTACGCCACCTCGTCGTGGCAGCTGCTGTCCGACCACTTCCGCGGCAAGCGCCAGCACGTGCTGCGCACGCCGCCCGGGCCCGACATCGCCGCCTTCTGCCTCGCGCCGCGCCAGTCGCCGCACTACGGCGGCGCCCACGACCCGCTGGCCGTGTTCACGCTGCTCAGCTCGGGCGAGCTGCTGACGCTGAGCTTCCCCTCGGGCTACCCCATCAGCCCGACCAACCAGCTGCCCCCGTCGCTGACCTTTGTCGCGCCCTTTGTCGCCACCCTGGCCGTCACCACCATGGGCCGCGAGCGCTGGCTGGGCCTGACCGAGAAGCGCACGCTGGGCGAGCCGCTGCTGCGCGGCGGCGCGCCCGCGCCGCGCCCGCGCCGCCGCTACGAGCGCCGCAACATTGTGCAGACCGCCCACGCCGACGGCACCGTGCGCCTGTGGGACGCCGGCCACGCCGACGAGCTCGAGAACCCGCTGCTGCTGCAGGTCGACGCCGCCACCGCGCTCGACCGCGACCGCGACGTCGACCTGACCGCCGTGTCGCTGGCCGCCGCCACCGGCGAGCTCGCCGTCGGCACCCAGGCCGGCGAGCTGCTGCTGTTCCGCTGGGGCGCCAACCGCGCCTTTGGCGGCGCCGCCGCCGCGAGCGGCACCAAGCACCACCAGCCGAACCCGGGCGGCTTCACCGACATCAGCGACCGCGGCGAGAGCACGCTGCAGGACGGCCTGCAGCCGTGGGTGCTGTACGAGATGATGCAGGGCCCCGTCTGCGCGCTCAAGGTGTCGGACGTCGGCTTCGTCGCCGTCGGCTCCGCGAACGGCTTCCTCAGCATCATCGACCTGCGCGGGCCGACCGTGCTCTTCCACGGCGCCATGGCCGACCTGGCCAAGACGGAGAAGCGCTCGTCCTTTCTGGGCAAGCACCACCACGGCAGCAGCGGCAGCGACGGCGGCAAGCGGGACTTCCCCGTCGTCATCGAGTTTGCCGTGCTGACGCTCGACGGCAAGGCCTACTCGAGCCTGGTGTGCGTCGTCGGCACCGACCAGGGCAAGGTCATCACGTTCGAGCTGCTGCCGTCGGGCGGCCCCGGCGGCGGCTACGCGGCCAAGCCGGCGGGCCTGGTCGATCTGCGCGACCGCGTCGTCGCCCTGTGCCCCATCGTCGCCGACACGGGCGCGTCCGCGGTCGCGACTGGCGCCGCCGTCGCGGGCCTGCGCACCGGCCAGCACGTGCACGGCACGCTGGTCGTGGCCACGCGCAAGGAGGCGCGCATCTTCCGGCCCGCGGCCGCCAAGGGCGCGTCGCGCTCGTTTGACGACGCGTTCTGCTATGCCGCCGCCGTCGCCCGCTACGAGCTGCACGGCTGCGCGCTCGTCGGCGTCTTCGGCGACAGCACGCTGCGCGTCTACTCGCTGCCGGGCCTCAAGGAGATGGCGCGCGCGCCCCTGCCCATGCTCGACCCCGCCCGCTTCGCCGACGCCGTCGTCGCCGCCAGCGGCGAGGTCTACGGCTGGACCGGGCCGTCCGAGCTCGTCGTCGTCTCCGCCTGGGGCGGCAGCGGCACGCTCGTCGACGAGCAGGTCGACCCCATCTACGGCGGGCTCAGCGGCGGCCTCGGCGGGCTCAGCCTGTCCGGCGGCGGC
The DNA here is from genome assembly GCA_001676865.1 of Ceratocystiopsis minuta. Lineage (NCBI taxonomy): Eukaryota > Fungi > Ascomycota > Sordariomycetes > Ophiostomatales > Ophiostomataceae > Ceratocystiopsis > Ceratocystiopsis minuta. Next base: position 20,815 of record LZPB01000077.1, read on the forward strand.
GGTCCCGACCACAACGGCGACACCCTCGTCAACCCCGACCTGGCCGTGCCGCCGCGCCCGACCATCAGCAACCTGCAGTGGATCTCCGGCACCCAGTACGTGTCGCCCACCGACCTCGACATCCTCGTCGGCGGGCCCGACCGCCCGCCCAGCAAGCGCATGCTGGCCGCCGCCGCCGAGGAGGACCGGCTGGCGCGGCACGGCGGCGGCGGCGGCGGCGGCCCCGGCGGCGGCCCCGGCATCCAGCGCCGCCCGACCGGCTCGCAGGAGGGCTGGGGCCAGTATCTGACGCGGCAGCTCAACCAGCGCACCGAGAAGCTCAACTTTGTCAGCGACAGCATGGACAGCCTGCAGGAGCAGAGCCAGGGCTGGGCCGACGACGTCAACAAGTTTGTGGCCCAGCAGAAACGAAACCTGGTCATCGGCGCGGTCAAGAGCAAGTTTGGGTAACAACGGAAAAAAAGGATCTACGGGGTTTCGCTTCTTGTTCTGTGTTGAATCGCAACGTGTGTTTTGCAGGCGTTTTTTTGCTGGGCCCCGTTGGGGCGTGTGTTTCGATAGCAATCGTTTCCTTTGTCTACATTCTGATTTCCTCACGGTATTTCTCTCACGAGTCGATCGCTGTCGTCCAGCAAAGAATTAGGAATTCCTAAAGACGGCATATCTCCATTCCAGACAAAACAAAGCGAAACCAGGAAGCCATCGTACACAGAACCGACAAAACTCCAAAAGTAAAAACAAGAATCAAAAAAAAGAAAGAACAAGAAGGCGAACCAGCGCAAAGAAGCCAGTCGAAATGGCCCGACTGTCGACGGCAAGCTGATGCCACGAAACCCTCGCAACTCCGTCCGTAGCTCAAATCATAAGATAAACCACATCCCCTTCCCTATGGCGGCACAGAGAACCCGCCACTTGGGGCAGGCGATACACTGGACGGCAGTGGTGATGGCGACTGTCCGTTCACGGCTGGCGAGGCCATGCCCGGCTGCATCGGCCGCTGGCCCACACCCCCGTGCATGTTGGCCCGCGCCGCCGCCAGCTTGGCCGCATCCACGCCGCTCGCGTTGCCGGCCGGCCCCCCCGAGGCCACCTTGTCCGTGAAGCCCAGCGTCCGCTCGTGCGCCGACGCCCGTGCCCGCGCCTGCTCCATCAGCCGCTGCTGCTGGGGCTGGTCCATCACAGTGTGGTAGCCGATCGGCCCTAGGCTGCCGGGCGTCTGCGGCGCCTGCGGCGCCATGGCCCCTCCATACGAAGGCCGCGGGCCAGCCTGCTGTCCGGGTGTCGCTGTACTTCCCGGGTGAAGGAACCGCTGTTGCGGGCTGGCACCAAGAGGCTGTCCCTGTGGAGGTTGAAGTTGTTGCTGTGGCTGCACCACCTGGCCTGCATCATTTGCCATGGACGGTGTGTAGGGAGCCCCTTGCGATAGCCGATGCTGCTGCTGTTGCGGCGGGGGCGGTGCTGGTGCCCCTGGCGTATAACGGAACGGCTGCGCACCCGGCTGCAATGCTGGTGACCCGTAGCCCGCAGGCTGCGGCTGGGACACAACCCGCTGCGGAGACATGTGTGCCGGGACGGGCTGTCCTGGGCTGCCCGCATACATGGGTTGGCCGGCCCGATAGCCGACTGGCGTCTGCTGTTGGGCTTTTGGCGGCACGTAGTTCCCATATCCGTTGGGCGTCCGGTATTGCGACGGTCCCTGCGCCAACCCGCGCACGTGTGGTGGCAGATGGCTTACGGGAGTCCCAATGCCGCGTTGTTGCACACCGCCAGAGTTGACACGGACTGGTTGCTGGCCTGCGTAGTAGCCGGCCTGCATAGGAACCGGACGCCCGGGTGTGTTGAACTGCGCAGCGCTGGCCGCGCGGTGGACGGGTGCTCGTGGCGTGCTGGCGGCAACTTTGGGTGCCTGCGCAGCAGCCTGTCGCGCGCGGAGGAGCGTCTCGTCCTCTTCGAGGACGCCGCGGTATTCCTCGCTGCGCACCTCGATTTTGGTGCTGATGTTGAGTTCCGACAGCTTGTCCGAGTTGAGGCGCGCCACAGCATAGGGTGGCAGGCCCTGGATGATGAGCGACAGCTGTGCCTTGAGCGTCTCGTATGTGAGCATCTCTTCTTCGCTGGGCTGCTGCGCAAGCGTGCCGTTGCGCAGCATGTCGCCATTGACCGGATCGGCGGAGAAGCGGTCTTGGCTGGTCGGCAACGTCAGATTCCGATTCCGCTGGTACGAGGCCAGCGTCACAATCAGGTCGGACACCTCCTGCAGTAGGTCGTCCACGTCTTTGTCGCTGTTGGGCTTCTCGCCCATGGCTTCCTCAAGCGACGGGTCGACCAGGGAATCATCCCACTCCGCAATTGTCTTTTCCAGCGCAGCCTCGTCCAGCTCGACCCCGAGGCCCTGCTCCTGCACGTCTTCCTCTTCCTCTGACCCCAGGCTGGCCTCGACCATGCGCTGGAAGATGCGGTGCCCAACGCGCTGCCACCACATGCGGCCGACCTGGGAGGCCGATACAATTGCCGCCGAATCGTCCTTGGACGGGGCGAAGCTGGAAAAGGCGCCGCGAAACAGACTCTCCATCTCGGACAGTTCCAATTCTGTTGTGGACGGTCTGTGTCCCGCAAGGCTTTGTGCCCGCTCCCGTTGCCGTGTCTTGACAGGCGAGGAAGGCGTGGCGTTGCTGTAGTCCAGCCATTGGCCGGTCGTGATGGGCTGTGTGAAGTAAGAGCCAGCGCGGTATTTGGACTTCTCCACGAGCTCAGGGTGGTAGAAGCCCAAGGTCGTGGACTTGGTCGTGCCCTTGGGCGCTTTCGGGGGCTGCAGAGGCGGCAAATTCCGAGGGGAAGGGAAAAGCTCGCCAAACGTCGGCGCAGGGTCAGACTGTTCTGCAGGTGGCGGCGGGAACATGCGCGTCAGCGTGATGCTGCCACCCATGTCCAGTTCGTGGTCGTCCCGGACAATCTCTCCGTCTATGCTGCTGCTGTCGGAGTTGTCGTCATCCTTGCTCGCAGTCTTCTTCTTCGGGACTGCGATAGGAAGACTGGAAAACAGCTGCCGAGGCTGCGGTGCGTTGCCGAAAACGGACAAGATCGTTTTTCCTCTGCTAGCCGACGATAGGGCGACGTCGCCATTGACCTTGCCACCGGCTCTGCCATGTAGGGGCCCTGACCGGGGATACACTGTCTCCCGACGATAAAGATCATATGCCTTCTCGCGGAAGCGATCGAGACGCGCCATTTGCTGCTCTTTGGCGCGCTCCGCAGTTGCCTCGCCCGCATCCTCTTTTGCGCTGGCCTCTGCTTTGGCAGAAGAGGCTTTCAGCGTATTCAGCTCAGCAGACACCACCGCAGTCACGTCTGAAACGAGGTCATCTAGAATTGTGTATGCATCGCTCTTCACTTTGTCGGCAATGGACGAAGGCGCGGTGGCATCGGCTTTCTGCCGTTTGGCCTGCGGCTCGTCTGAGGATGCTGGGTCGGGCAGTGGTCGCTTGAGGATGGGCGGGACCGACTTGTCGTAGCTAGTGGAGCGAACGTTAGCACGACACGATGCGAAACGCGCATACGAGCGCGTGGAGAGAGCGAGTAAGAAGAAAAGGGCTCACCTCTGTAGAACCTCGAAATAGTCGCGAATCAGTCGCTTCTCGTCTCGATTGCCAGCCGTGCTAGACGTAATGGCAGCCGGGGTCTTGCTCGCATTGCGGCTGTCCTCGCCGTCTTTGCCGCTGGCGCCGGATTGCGGTTGTGGTGTTGCAGACGCGCTGGACGCCGCGGAGGCGGGCGCAACAGCGTCTGCATCGGCCATCACCTCATCGTTGCTTTCACCGGCATCGCGCTTCCGCTTTGCTACAGAAGACATGGCTTTGGTGGCGGCGTCGGTAGCAGCCATGGGGTTGAAGAGAGGGGGTCGAGGAGGGGGGCGCAGAAATCGTTGGGGCAAAGTCGTCTTCTAACTCGGCGTGAATAGTAGTCGAATTGTGTCGATTGTCCCGTTCGTCGAACGCCCTTTTATCCGAGCTGTTGTTTTGGACCTTTGAGCACCGCGAGGTGAATCCGCTGGTGGCGGAAACCGAGAAAGCAGAAACGAACCTGACGGTATGGGGGGCAGCCGGCTCTGTTCGTGACGAGCTGATTGACACCAAGGAATGCACGCGAATGCGACTCGTCGACGCGATGTGATGAAGACGATGCTGGTGATGCGGGACAGGCGACGATGCGATGATGGAATCTGGGATGACGCTTGGCTCGAAGCTGGAAGAATCTGCTTGATGGCGTGTCGAGAGCCGGAAGACAGGAAGGACAGTGCCGCGCGGAAGCCTGGATCGCTCCCCGATTTGTGAGCTGCCGTCGTCGTCGGCTGCCGCTGTGCTGTGCCGTTGGCCGTGGTTGCGCTGCGCTGCTGTTGACCGGCGACGTTGCTGTGGACGCTTTTTTGAGGGGGAAAGGGAGAATGGGGCGCTTTTCGCGCTTTTCGCGTTTGTTCGACCGCTCGCGTGCACGGACACGAACTAAAAGGAGCAAAGGAAAAAACAGAGCACAGCGAAGAAAGGCAACCGGCAATTTCAGCGCCTTTTTGGTGGCTCGAATCCCCAGTAAACGAAAGGAAAGGAAATGGAAGGAGGGAAACGGGATCAAAGGAAAGCGAGCTGGAGAGAGAAAGGAAGGGATAAAAAAAGGGAATAAAATGTGCAGTAAATAAAATGGGAGAAAATCCCGAAAAAAGCACACTAACGTGATGGGGACAACTGCTGTCTGCAATGCCGCCCGGGAACGCGCTAGAGAAGACACCGGATTTGCACGCAGCTTGTTTGCACTTGCCTGATACGGCTTCGACGCCAAGTCGTCTCTCTTGCGCCTGCCACACAACACGAGCACAGAACAGAAACCGAAACGAGAAGGAAGAATGCAGGGGCAGGCGAAGAAAGACGAAGCAAGCGCCTGATGCTGTGTCCCTCGGCAGATCACCCTGTGCTCACTCTCCCGCTGTCTGGTTTGATGAGTAAGCCGGCATCACGAACGCGTCCCCCCGAGAGAGAGAAGGATGAATGAGCGGCGGCCGAGCCACCCAGCAACGACCTCGAGACCATGAACCGCACCCTGCAGGTCCGCTCAGCCCTCCTCGCCGAGCAGCTGCCGGCGCCGTCCCAGGCCTGGCTGCAGGCCCTCCTCAACGAGCAGCACCAGCGCCCCAACCAGGCCCAGGCCCTCCCCCAGCTCGTCGCCCTCGCCAAGGCCGCCCTGCTCGCCGCCGACCTCACGACCCCCGGCCTGCTCGACGCCATGGCCGCGGCCGCGCACAGCTTCCCCGCCGACGTCGGGGCCGCCGAGGTCCAGGAGGCGCGGCTCGCCCACAGCGTGGTCGTGCAGGTGCTGGACCTGGAGAACCTCGCGCAGAGCCGCTGGCAGCAGGTGCAGGAGCTCGAGGCCATTGAGCGCGGCGAGCAGAAACGCGGCCGCGAGATCATCCGGGTCGTGCCCGGCGCCGGGGAGGACGGCGGCGAGGACGGCGGCGGCGCTCGCGGCCACGCGCCTGCGGCCCCCGCCGCCGCCGCCGCTGCCCCTGCGGCCAACGCCACCCACCGCCTCGTGCTGCAGGACTGCCAGGGCCGCGCGCTCTTCGGCCTCGAGCTGACACGCCTGCCGCGCATCGGCGTCGGCCGCACCAGCATCGGCGAGAAGCTGCTGATCAAGCGCGGCGCCGTCGTGGCGCGCGGCGTCGTGCTGCTCGAGCCGGCCAACGTCGTCTTCCTCGGCGGCCGCATCGAGGCCCTGCACAAGGCCTGGACCGACGGCCGTCTGGCGCGCCTCCGCGCTGCCGCACAGGCGCCGGGCGGTTGATGCCTATTGGGGTTCACGGGACAGTACAATGTGGGAAAAGGAGTTATACAAAGTAGACCGACACACGTCATGACGGATATATACGATACAATACGATATACAGACACCTCATGCGACCGCTGCGCCCAGCGCCATCCAGCCGTCCTGCACCCACGGCGCGGCAAAGATGGCCACCTGTGCATCCGCCGCCCGCCCCGTGCCGATGCATGCCTGCGCCAGATCCTCCGGCCCCAGGGTGCCCCGCGGCGGCAGCAGGTTGCGCGTCAGCCGCAGAGCCATGTCGCTCGCAAAGTCGTACTCGTCGTCCTCGACGTCCTCGTCTCCCCCCTCCTCGCACGCTTCGCCTGCTAGGGCTGCCCACCCGTGGGGCAGATGCGGATGCAGCATAATGTCGCGCTGCGCCTGGCTGCGCTCGCCCTGCCGGCCCGCTGCAGCGGTCAGGCCCTCCGGGTTGGCGGCGAGCGCCTGCAGCACGTCGCCAATGCGCGCCTGGTCGCTGGCGTCCACCCGGCTCTCGACCTGCAGGTCCCGCAGCTCGAGCTGCACAGCCTCGGCGCTCTCCTCGTCGCCGCGTAGCACAGCAATGACCCCCAGCAGCAGGATCGCCTGCACGTGGTCTGGGTGCGTCTCGATAACCGAAAACAGCTCGTCCTGCGCCGTCTGCTGCGCCTCCTCGTCCCCTGTCGCCCACAGAACCTGCGCGTACAGACACACCGCGTCCGGGTTCCGGCCGTCCGCTCCCTCGCTCGCCAAAAGCGCAGCGAACTCGGTGCGCGCGCCGTCAAAGTCCTTGGCGAAGAACCGCGCCAGGCCCGCGGCAAGACGCGCCGCCAGCTGCACCCGCCTGCTCTCTACGGCCGAAAACTCGCCGCCGTCGCCGCTGGCCAGCTGCAGCGCCATTTCGCTGGCATCAATCGCCTCCTCGTACCGTCCCAGGACGACATAGGCGCGGGCCAGGTCGGCTTTGGCGACAGCCACACGCCGCAGCGATTCCGTCGACTCCGTGTTCTCAAATTCCGCCTCCAGGACGGAGCAGATGTGCTCCAGGATCTGCGACGTGCTGTCCTTGTCGTGGATCCGCTCCCTGAAGAGGGCAAAGAGATGTGCATACGGCAAATCCTGTGGCCGGAGGCGCTGCACCTGCTCCAGGGCGATGAGAGGCCGCGCCAGGTTCGCGGCAGAGTCGGCCGACGCCGGGACAGCCCCGTCCAATACAAGCGCATCAAACACCGACAGGGCATACTCCTGCCGGGCCGCGACCGTCGACGCGTCGGAGAGCTCCATCGCATGCATAAACAGGCTGCGTGCCTCGCCCGCCTCGCCGTACTGGAGAGCAACAAAGCCCTGCCCAAGCCAACTGGCGGCGTATTCCGGATCGCTCGCCTGCCCCTCCGCAAACGCCTTGTTGGCCAGCTCGACATCGTCGTGCTGCAGAGCGAGCATGCCCAGATTGGCCCAGGCGTCCGCCTTCCTGCCATCGATGTACAGGCTTCGCGCAAAAGCGTGCTGCGCGACGCGTGGGTGCACCGCGCTCGTCGCCACACCGAGAGCATTCCAGAATTTGTGGTTTCCCGCTTCCAGCTCAATGGCGCGCTTGAAGCAACGGATGGCAGCCCGCAGATAGCCATTCAGGCCCGCGCGGTACTCGCCGGGGAGACACGTGTGGGCGCGGTACTCCGCCCAGCCAAGGTTGTAGTGGGCAACCGCCAACATGTGCACGTCTTTCGGCGACGTGATGTGCAGGGCCCGCTTGTATGCGAGGATGGTCGCGTGCAAGCAGCGTGTCAGGTCCACGCCGACCTTTTCCTCGTCGGCGAAGAGGCCCTTTGCCAGAACAACTCCCGTCCCCACGCAGTCGATGTCCTGCAGCAGCTTATAGGCTTCGTGTTCGTTCTTGTTCTCACCCGCGTCTGCACCCCCGGATCCCAGCGTGATCAGAGCAGACACAAGCGAGGCCGGAAAGGCAGTCACCTTCCCCTGCACGGTGGAAAATACAGAACATGCACTGGCCACAGCCGTCCAGAAGCCAAACGTGGACTCCGCCGCCGCCTCGGGGATTTTCCCGGCAAAGGCGAGCGTGTCGGTAGCCTTGCTAACGGCCTCGCTGAAAAGTCCCGTCTTCAAGCAGCTCTCGGCACTCTCGGTCATTGTGTGCATTAGGGCAATCAGGACACCCTCTTCGTTGGGTCGCGTCTCGAGAATCGACTGGTAGAGGGCGATGGCCTTGTCGAATTCGCCCACGCCCCGGTAGACGTTGCCGAGCAGGTAGTCGGTGAACCACCGATCGTACCCCTTGTCTAGTCCCTTCTCCTTCTCGATTTTCTGTGCCTGGTCGAGAGCACGGATGGCAGAGTAGTGCATCCGCGCGCGGAGGTAGGTCTCGGCTAGAGCGACGAACGAATGGTAATCGTCTTGGGACAGCCGCGTGGCGGTCCGGAACGACATCATGGCGTTGTTGAACTCCTTCCGGTGCACCTGCGCTGTTCCTAGTGCGGCAAAGGGCCAGCTGTGCGACTTCTTCTTCGAGCCCCACGGTGGTGTTGCCTGGCCCGAGTCGATCACTCGCTTCGCCACGAGCTCAATGCTTTCCCAGTCTCTCTTGTCGGCGAAAGTCTGCACCAGCCGATGGCCTGCCTCCAGCTCCCCCGGCGACAGTTCAATGGCTTTCATAAAGCATTTGTTGGCCCGCTTGCGGTCCTTTCCGTAGTCCGCATAGTAGACGCCGAGGCTGGTGTATGCGCTGGACAAGGTAAGGTCGTTCTTCAAGGCACTGAGGAAATGGCTGTATGCTTTGCGGCGGTCTTTTCGTGCCGCCCTGGATTTGTCCAGGTCCCAGAGACAAACTCCGAGGCGGTAGTGCGTCAGGGCCAGAAGCTTCTGCGCAGATCGGATTTGCTTGACGTCTTTGCTGCGCATTCTCTCGGCGAGCAGGTCAATGCACGCCTCGAACTCGTCTTTGGCGTGGGTGTAGTTGCCTTTGAGAGTATGAACCCAGGCAGCTTCGCTTCGCACCCGCAGATTGTCGCTGTCCCGCGCAAGGGCACGCTCCAAGAAGGAAACGGCCGAATCGTAGTCGAGCTCCTCCTCGTAGATAAGACCGATCCCAATAAGCGCCGTCGTCGCGGTGGCGTTGTGTGCGAGCACCGTCTCGAACAGATGCTTGGCTTCAGGGTGGTTGCGTGGCGTCTGGTAGTAGATGAGCGCTGTGGCGAGATGGAGTGCATATGCATCCTCGGTGTTCTGGAAGGCAATTCCCGTATCCCTCCGCCTCTCCTCGAGGCGCTTCAGTGCTTTGCGCATCAAGTCGATGGTGTCTGAGTAGGCCTCGGCCTGCTCATACCAGAGACCCAGCATCCTGTAGGCTAGAAGAGACCTGGCCTCGTCGATTCCGTCCAGCATCAATGCAAACCGGTCCTCGTCTATCGTCGGCAGGGGAACAAATGGTGGCTTCTTCTTCTTGTCTCGTGTTTCCTCTTCCTTCTTGTCCTTCGTTTCGCTGCTGTGCGTGCTTTCGTCTGGCGCCGTTGCGTCATCTTTAGTCGTTGCATCCTCGTCTGGCTCTCCCGCAGCGTCTTCGTTTTCAACTTCGCTCGGTTCGGTGGCAACGGGCTTTTGCTCGGCAAACGGAGACAGGTCGCTGGTCAGAAACCCAGACAGAACCTTGCCCAAACCAGACGTGGGAAACAGCGTCCGGTACTCCCACAAAAGACTCCCGTCCCAGTCGCTCAGTTCGGCAAAGTCGTTCCAGTCGACGGCAATGTCCCACGCCAGCTGATAGGGGTGCTTGATGATGACCATGCCCTTTGCCAGTGTCTGCACCTCGGCAAGCTCTTTTTGCTTCTGTTCGCCGGAGAAGGCGGACAGCCGCTCAACCCGGTGCGCCAGAAGCTTCTCTTCGTATGTGCGCCGCAGGTCGTCGTCGCTGGTCCAGTCGATCACCCCCGCGAACAGACGCGTCAGAGGACTCTCCGAGAAGATCTCGGTTTTCACCTCGGCCGTAACCTCGACAAGCCGGGCACCGAGGCGTGTGCGCCGCTCGCCAATGAGCGTATTGATTCGTTTTCGCTCGTCGGCCTCGACGAGCTTGGCCAGCGTCTCGTAGGTTGCCGCGGGGCGTGGCACGCGGCCCTCCAGGGCGGCGTAGATGGGCGAGGCGGGCAAGATGATTTCCAGAGCCTCTGCCAGTTGCATCTCGCTGCCCTTTGCACGGGCAAAGTCCAGAAACGTGTCGACCACGACCTGGCACTTGTACATCTCGTCGGCATCGCGGAAGATCTCAGCCAGACGGAGGGCGGCCACCTTGTACTGCGGTATGGCCTTTGCCCCCTGCTTTTCATACACCTTGATGAGGCCCTGCCATGCTTGCGGATCTGCAGCCTTAACGTCGGCAGCCTTTTCGTAAGCGACAGTCGCTTCGTCGAGCTTGTCCGTTTTGTCGAGCGCAAAGCCGAGGAAAATCAGCCTGTACGTGCCCTTTCGTTAGCATAGCGTTTCGCTCCACGTAACTTCAGACCGCACAGCCAGCACCACGTACGCCTGGTAGTTCTCTGGGTCGGCTTCGAGCACAGCACGCGCCCGTTCGATCGCATCATCGTAGTTCTGCTGTTTCAGAGCTTCGCCGATGGCTTTCAGCTGCGCCTTGGAGCTGGGCTGCGCCCCGCCGGGCTTGCGTGCTCCGGCCATTAACGAGCTTGAAGCATTCCAGGTCCCAGTCTCGAGTTAGATTGTCCGCAATTCAAGTAGGGTCGGGATCGCTGCTGTCTCTCGTGCGCTGCTGTCGCTGTTGTCGCTGTCGTAGCCAGGTGCCGTGGATTTGTGGGGCTCTTTGGTACCTGAAAATCCCCGCCGGGCCGCCGTTAATTTAATCCGGTCTATGGAGCAGTTCGCGATAAGCATTCTTATCTTTTTTTTTTTTTTTTTTGTTGTCTTCAGAAAACTTCAAACTATCGCCAGCCGATACTACCAGTTACACAACTGTCTTTGCGCACCGCACAGAAATGGATCCCAGCCCGGCAAAACGTCGGAAGACGGACCACGCGGTCCCGGGAAATGGCTATGCTGCGCTGCCGTTCGACGCGGCTGCGGCCTCTGCCGGGCTCTTTCGGCCCAGCACGTTCCTCCTCGAGACGGCCGAGCTGCTGGAGCAGAGCAAAGTCGACTACGGCGAGCTGTTCCCGAACGCGGTAGAGACCTTGAAGAGTCTGAAGACGGTTGTGGAGGAAGTCGGGGCGCATGAGCCCGTTCTGGTACGTATCTGTTTCGGCCTCGATTCTCTCGTTCTTCCTCTCTGACGTCTTGAAGATTGCCAAAGCTGCGACTGCTTTTGAGAAGAAGCATGCGGTCAAAATACCCTTCCCGACGCCTCGGCCGGCGGCCGACTCGCAGCTCAAGGTGTCCATGGCCCCGCCGGCTCACTGCAACGTGGTGGGCAGTTACGTCTCGAAAACGATGATCCGGTCCCAGCGGACCTTTGCCGTCGATTTCATTGTCGAAATGCCGCGCTCTCTATTTCAGGAGAAGGACTATTTGAATCTGCGCTACTTCTACAAGCGCGCCTACTACCTGGCGCACATTGCCGCGGCCGTCTCTTCCGCCGGCAGCAGCCTCGCTCTCGACCACCTTTCCTTCGACTACCTTCACGAAAACCCGCTGCTCCCCATTCTCGTGGCAACACCAAAGGCCTCGCCGGGCAGCGAGACGTCTTCGGGAAAGCCCGAACTTCTGATCCGCATCATTCCCTGCTGCCCGGATGGCCTGTTTCCGCAGCAGAAGCTCCTCCCGCAGAAGAACTGCCTCCGTCCGGAAGCCCCCCCGTCTTCGTCGACTGCGCCCGCGGAACCGAAACGTCTGCCGCCCACGCCCTTCTACAATGCGACCATCAAGGCAGATGCGGCCTACCTGCCCTATCTCAAGCTCCTGCACCAGGCCCAGAAGACCTGCTCTGCCTTCACGGACGCCTGTCTGCTGGGCCGCGTCTGGCTGCAGCAGCGCGGCTTCGGCGGCTCGCTGGCGCGGGGCGGGTTTGGCGCGTTCGAATGGGCGGCCTTGGTGGCGCTGCTGCTGCAGACGGGCAGCAAGAAGAAGGCCTCTACGGCCATTCTGTCTCCGTCGCTGAGCAGCGTGCAGATCTTCAAGGCCGTCGTGCAGTTCCTGGCCGCGACAGACCTCGTGCGCAGCAAGCCGTGCATCCTCGGCGGCGCCGCGCCGGACAGCGGCCTCGACTCGCTGCGCGAGGGGTCGATGCCGGTCCTGTACGATGCCGGGCGGCAGCTCAACCTGGGCTACAAGATGAGCCCGTGGTCCGCGGCGGCGCTGCGGCAGCACGCCAAGTGGACGCACGAGCTGCTCAAGGACGAGTCGGCCCCGGACCAGTTCACCCCGACGTTCATCAGCCGTGCCGACATCTCGCTGGAGGCCTTTGACCTGGTCACGCGCATTCGCTGTCCGGCGGCAGCGCCCAAGAGCGACGACGCCAGCCCCGACCGCCACGGCGCCACGTGGGACTTTGGGCACAGCGTGTTCCAGGTGCTCAAGAAGGCCATGGGAGACCGCACCCGCCTGATCCACGTCCAGCTGCCTCCCAGTGCCCAGTGGCCCCTCGACCAGTCGGGTCCCGCGTCTGCGGCCGCGACGGAGGACCGCTTTCTGACGGTGGGCTTCGTCTTCGACCCGATCCACATGGCCCGCACGTCGGACCGCGGCCCGGCCGCCGAGGACAAGAAGGAGGCGCGCAAGTTCCGCGAGTTCTGGGGCGAGCGCGCCGAGCTGCGCCGGTTCCAGGACGGCAGCATCACGGAGACGCTCGTGTGGACGGCCGGCCCGGCGCCGGCGGCGCTCTGCGAGGAGATTGCGCGCTACATCCTCGGCTTCCGCCTGCAGCTGGCCGACGCCGACATGCACGTGCTGGGCCGCAGCTTTGCGCGGCTGCTCCCGTCCGGCAGCGGCGCCGCGCCGGCGGCCGCGCTCTTCGCCCAGGCGCGCGAGGCGTTTGCCACGCTCGAGACCGACATCCGCGGCCTCGAGGACCTGCCGCTGCACGTGCGCCAGATCGCGCCCGTGGACGCGGCGCTGCGGTCGGCCACGGTGCGGCCGCCGGCGGTGAACGCGGGGCACAAGGCTGCGCTGCACCCGATGGAGGTGGTGCTCTACTTTGAAGCGTCGGGCAAGTGGCCGGACAACCTGGCGGCGATCCAGCGGCTCAAGATTGCGTTCCTGCAGCGCATCGGCGAGTCGCTGGAGGCGGCCAAGGCGCGGCACGGCGGCGGCAGCGGCCGGGGCGCCGGCAACAACGGCAACAACAGCCGGGACGTGCTGGTGGAAGCCCACATCGGCCTGGAAGAGCGTGCAGCCGATGCCGGCAGCAGCAGCAGCCGCTTCGGCGAGGAGAACCTCGCGTTCCTCGACATTGTCTATCGCGGCGTGGCGGCGTTCCGCCTGCGCATCCACAGCGACCTCGAGGAGGCGATCCTGGTGCGGCAGACGCGCGAGAAGACGCGCGCGCAGCCGCTGCGCGCCACCAGCGCGCACCGGCTGGCGGCGCTGCGGCGGCGGTTCGGGCACCTACCGCTGCAGAACCAGACCATCACGACGTTCTGCACGCGCTTCCCCGCGCTGTCGCCGACGATCCGCCTCGTCAAGCGCTGGTTCGCCGCGCACAAGCTCGCCGGCCACGTCACCGACGAGTTCCTCGAGCTCGTCGTGCTGCACGTCTTCCTGCGGCCCGCGCCCTGGACCACGCCCGCCAGCGCCACGCCGGGCCTGCTGCGCACCCTCCAGTTCCTCGCCCGCTGGGACTGGCGCGCCGAGCCGCTCGTCGTCGACACCGCCAGCCTGTCCAACGCCGTGCCCGGCGCCGGCGAGCACGGCGGCGACGGCGCCTCGGCCCTGCTGCAGCTCTCGGCCGCGTCGGACGTCATGGCCGGCAGCGGCAGCGACACCGCCACCACCACCGGCGACCCCCGCACCCGCCTCGAGGCCTGGCGCAAGATCGACCCGGCCATGAACCACACCGTCCTCTTCGTCGCTGCCACCCACGACGCCAGCGGCACCGCCTTCACCACCGCCGCCGGCCGGCCCGTGCCGTCCAAGGTCGTCGCCGCGCGCATGACCAGCCTCGCGCGCGCCGCCTGCCGCCTCGTCAAGGAGACCGACGCGGCGTCGACGGGTGCCGCTGCCGCCGACCTCGACGCCAAGCGCCTGTTCCAGCCGTCGCTCGGCGACTACGACGTGCTCATCCACCTGAGCGCGCCGGTCGTCAAGCAGCTCGTCAAGGGCGAGTTCGCCGCCGCCGACGCCGCCGCCGACGGCCACCCTGCCCGCCGCGCCCTGTCCGTCTACAAAAACCTCGACGGCCGCACCGGCCGCGACCTGCACCCCCTCGCCGCGCACCCGGTCCAGCTGCTCCTCGACCAGCTCACGTCGGTCTACGGCGGCACCGGCGGCGTGGGGCCGCTGGTGTTTTTCCACGGCGACTTCGACGAGGACACGGTGATCGGGGCCCTATGGAACCCGCAGGTGCATCCGCGGACGCTGCGGGTCAACATGCCGTGCGCGTTCCGGCCGGTGGCGGCAGCGCCGTCGAAGAACAAGAAGGACGGCAAGAAGAACAGCGAAGAGCAGCAGGACGGGGAAGAGCCCCTGCTGGAGGTTGACCGCGAGGCCATTATCGCCGAGATTGCACGCATCGGCGGGTCGATGATTGAGAAAATTGAGGTCAAGAAGTGAAGAAGAGGAACTCGTGTTTCATCCTAGTCTACATTATGCCGCATTTGTATATAGCGAGCCTGCACGCATAGCATGGGCAAAACAGACCTCTCGGGCGCTTCGGTCAGTTTTGCATAGAGAAAAAGAGGTTGAGCAGCTAGATTTCCGCCTTGCAGAGATAATAGAAACAAGTCGACGGGAAAATAATCAAAAAATGCAGACCATATGTTGCCTGTCCCACCACAACGCAATACTGAACAGTATTACAAGATCCCATCGTCGTTTCCGGACCAGCCGATACACGCGCGCCATCGCCTCTCGTCCTGCTGAACACAGAGAGAGAGAGCGAGACGGGGGAAAACAAAACACACCACACCGCCACCAACGTCGCGCCGTATCGCGTCACGCCCGGGAATCTTGCGGGAAAAAAATGCAAATAGAGAGAAAACTGACATGTAAACAAAAAAGTGATAAATCTTCTCCTCCCAATATTAAGTGCTGTGGTACCACGCGACTCCTTTTTCAGCACGAATCCGCCCTGCCGCTTGTCCAAAGTGCGGTGTCTGGCTCACAAGACAAGACAAAACAAACCAAAGTCCATCAAAGCAAGAAGCACATATCACTCGAAATGAGGGACGGGGGAGGGGGAAAGTCCCGAGACGCAAACAACCCAAGAAACAAACAAGAGAAAGGTGACCAGGAAGCGGGTAGAGCAAATCCAAGCATGGGCCCCAGGTGAGAGGAGCCAATGTTTGCAGAGGAATAGGAAAGCATCTGCTTGCGACAGGTGGTATCATTGCGCCCAGAACAAGAAAAAAGAACCAGAGAAAAGAAAAAGAAAAAGAAAAAGAAAACAAAATACCAAACACAGTCATCGAGAGCAGCCGTAGGTCGTGGGGGAGGTAAGACAAAAGAAAAAGGAAAGAGATCACAAAAGGACAGCTACCAGCCCTTCTTTCTGGCAAAACGCTTGTTCAGAAGAGCCAGCACCTTTGGCACGTTGAACTGGACATATTCGAGGTCCAGCTCCTCCAGGTTGTCCTTTTGCATTTCCAAAAGATCGTCCAGCTTCAGATCGAGCTCCAGCAGACCCCGGGTGCGCCCTATATGGAGCCGTTAGAGGGTGCTTCTAGCAGAAAGAATGAGCAGAACAAACAAGAGAACAGATAACGCACCCTTGTAATGCAGCGAGATGACAAACGTGCCCGGCAGAGGGCTGGTAAAGTTGAAGTAGATGTTGGCCCTCCGGTTGTCGGGCACATTGCTCTTTTGGATGACGCCCTCCTTCTCGAGCTGCTGGTGCGTGAACTTGTACGGGCCGAGGACCTGTTGCTTCTGGGGTTTCCGGCGCGTGCCCTCGCTCTGGCTGCGCACATTGTGCAGGTAGCTCTTGTAGGTCTCCAGCTGGCCATTCAG
Organism: Ceratocystiopsis minuta; assembly: GCA_001676865.1. Taxonomy (NCBI): domain Eukaryota; kingdom Fungi; phylum Ascomycota; class Sordariomycetes; order Ophiostomatales; family Ophiostomataceae; genus Ceratocystiopsis; species Ceratocystiopsis minuta. The sequence continues at coordinate 36,763 of LZPB01000077.1, forward strand.
GTACGTGTTGTGGTCGGTGATAGTGGCAAAGACCTCGGCCAGCTTCTTGGTCTCGGCCAGGACACCCTCCTTCAGCGAGCCAAGGTGCTGCAGCTCCTGCTCAACCTCGTCGCGCAGAAGAGAGAATCCGTCGGACTTGTCGGTGACCTTCATCTCCTGCAGCTGGCTCAGGAGCTCCATGGCGCGGATGCCCTTGCGCACCATGACGGCGTCGTTCTTGAACGTCGCAGCTGCGTCGGCAATCTTCTCCAGGCGCAAGGGGCGGCGGGCGACCAAGGACGTGGGGGGGATGGAGCGCATGATCTGGACAAAGATGGACTTGGCCTCCATAAAGAAGACCTCTTCTTGGGTGATGTCGAGGGCGGCCGTCAAGTCGTCGAGCGCCGCCTCCCAGCGGCTGAACAGGGGCAGGTTGATGACGCGGTTCTCCTTGCGGGGAAGCTGGGGCGGCGCGGCGCCGAGCTCGGCCATCATGATGGCCAGGTGCGAGTTGGGGTCGCGGCAGAGCTCGTTCTGGTGCTTGTCGATAATGGCGTGCATGGCGTAGATTTCGTTGAGCGTGATGGACAGTTCGAGGTCTTTCTTGGACAGAGCCACGTAGTTGTCCATTTCCAGGCTCTCGTAAAAGTCCTGCACCTCGCAGAGATCGAGCATGAACTTGTTGACACGGTCCTTGTTCTGGTGGATGAATGGCTGGAGCTTGGCCATGTAGGGCTCCTTGGCGTAGGACGGCTTGTTGGCCAGGTTCTGCAGCATCTTGGCGATCAGCGTCAGGGTGCGGCGCGGGCGCTCGGCCGGCGTGCCGTCGATGAGCATGTACGACTTTGGCGTGACAATGGCGGGGTTGATGAAGCGCAGGAAGAAGAAGCCCCCGATGAGGGTGCAGATGACCTGGTCGTTGGCATCGGGGTACTTGCGCTTGGTGAGGCTGCGAATCTGCTTGCAGATCCAGCGGATGCCGTACGGCGCCTCCTCCAGGCCGTCGATAATCGTGGTCAGGAAGCCGTTGGCGATCTCGCTGAGCATGGTCAGGCGGGGTTCGATGATGGCCTGGACCTGCAGGTTCGCGGCGGCCTCCTCGGCACTGATGCCCCGGGGGAGGGACGCAGGCAAGCTGCCGGTGTCTTCTTCGATCTGGGCAATCATGCGGTCGTAGACCTTGAGGGGGTCGATCTCGAGGTCGAGGTCGTGGAGCTCGATGAGGCTGTTGATGCGGTCGGCGAGGATGGCCTTGAGGAAGCTCTGGCCGGGGCCGCGGCGGGTGTAGGTCGTCATCATGCGGGAGACGGGGGTGTTGGCGCGGAGGAGCGACGAGTACTCGGGGGTGTTGTCAAACTGGTAGGTGAGGACGGACTGGAACATGGTGAGGAGCAGGTGCTCTTCGCGGCTTTCGTACTGGTTTCCGTAAATCGTAAACATGACGGTCTGGAGCAGCGAGTCGATCTCGGACATGGACACCATGCGGCACAGGTGGGCAATGTGGCGCGGCTCGGACTGCAGCATGAACATGAGGTTGCCGTATTTCTGGGTCTTGTCGTCGTTGGGGAAGGCGCCGACTTGCAGCTCGAGGGTGTCTTCGAGGCGGCTGGCGACTTCGTTTTGCTGTGTGGGAAGGGGGAAATGTCAGTAGGGCTTTCTTGTTTTGCACACCTGGCGACACGCCTTTCGGACGTACCTCCTCCAGGGCCATGCGGTTCTGAATCAGCAGGGCGATTCTCGAGTCCAGATAACGGACATCCTTCTCGAGAACGAAGTTTTGCTTGGATTGGGACGAGATTTTGGCTTTGAGGTCGCGGAGTTTCTTTTGCGCTGCCAGAGGGTTAGTAGGGACACAATGAGAAGAGAAAGAGCGCGGGGGCATGCATACCTTTGGCCAGCTCGTCCTCGATTTCCAGGTCGGTCTCCTGCGCGGACATGGACATGTACAGCGCGGACATGGAGATGCGCTTGGATTGGCGGGCGGACCGCGCGCCATCGTAGGACGACATGGTGTTCTGCCGGGAGATGGGCTGGAAAGACGAGGATGAAGCAGTGGAGGCTCGTGACGGCGTCTGCAACATGACCGACATGGCTGGTGTGTCGTCGAGGCCACAGGGAGGCGGCAGGTGAGGAAAACCAGCCCCGGGTGGGCGAAGGGAGCAGGAGGCGATGCGAAGCCGCGGCGCCGACGGTTCAGAGAAACAGAATGGCGAGCAGATGGGGATCGGAGGGNNGGGGGGGGGGGGGCGGCAGGCGGATGCGCTTATAGGACGAAGGATGCGGATGCGCCGGAACAGACGAAGGACGATTCGAGACACGGGCCACAGGCTGGCTGACTTGGCAGGTGGTAGAGGGATCGCGGGTTGTGCGCGGCGTTTGCGGGCGTGTTTGTGTGGGTGGTGTTTGCGTGGGTAGTTCGTGGGTGGTTCGTGGGTGGTTTGTGTGTGTCGGTCGACCGCGTTCAAGACAAGGAACGGAAGAGATGCAGGCGACGATGCGCGCGTGGGTGGAGTTGTGAGAAGGAAGAAGAAGAGTGGAAAGGAAGAGGGGGAAAGGGGAGGGGTTTGCTGGATTCGCTGGGGCAGGAAGAGAGGGGGGTCTGGGTTGCCTGGGGCCTGGGACCAGGAACCGTTTCAGCGTGGGACTGTGACCAGTGAGAACCAGAGGCCAGCAAGGGAGGGGGAGGGTGTGTGGGTGGGCGGGTTCGGATTGGGGGGCGAAGAGACGGTGAAGGGGGTCCCTTTGTTCGCGGAAAAGGAAGGCAGGGGGGGGTGGTTGACCAGATAGGCAAGGATCGTGGCAGGAGCGACCACAACAGCGGCCAGCAGGAGCGGCCAGCAATTACGGATACGGCAGGATACAACGGTTTACGCGTTCCGGAGCAGGACTTCCCGTTCGCGACACGCAGCGTGGCTTTCCCGCCGTTAAACAAGGTCTCGGTTTTTTACCTTTTTTTTTTTTACTTTTTCTCCTTATTTTGCGGAATTGCTCGTATTGTTCCTGGCTTTGTCGCTAGCGTGAGCCAAAACTGGATGGGCCTGAAGATTCGAGCGCGTGAGCGACTTTAGCCTGGGACGACGCCTTCCGCGTCGGAGAAGATACTTTGTCGAAGTACTCCGTAATACTCGTGCTCCGTAAGATACGGATGCGGAGATACTCCGCTGTGCTTCGCAAGGCGCTGTTTCTTTCCTGTTTCTGCGATGTGCCGGAGTCGAAAAAGGCTGCGATCGCCCGACTAGTCCGCCGGTCTTACGAGGGAAATGAGGGCAAAGTCTGCTTGATGAAAGGGATGATAAGACGGTGTGCTCGCAAGGTACCTTGTATGCAACCCTTTGCACAGAAAAAGACCCTTTTCGTCCTACGCGTTATCTTGCGAGAGCTGGAGTGCACGATCCTGCAGCTCTCGTAGAACTCGACGCGGTTACTGCAGAGGATGGAGTGGTAAGGTACCTGGGTACATGCGGCCACGTTCGGAGTGCGAGTACAAAGTACAAGGCTCCGTAGTTCAGGGGCAACGCACGCCTTCCATGCGCCTACAACGTCGACAGGTCCGTGCCCTTGATAAAGAAACGAAGGCGGGTCCACACCCACGAAGAGAGATTGCAGTGCTCGTATCTAGCGAGCGCGGAATCGTACCTATCTTGCTTTTTGCTTTTCTTTCGAAGCGACACCAGAAGCGACGGACAACCGTGTCTCGGCAGAGAGGGCAGACCCTTCGCTTCGCCGTTAAGCGCTGTCAATGCCCATACGTGACACGCGTCAGGCACCCATTCCAGTCGTCTGCCGCAGAATGTGGACGAGACAAACGCAGGTCTTTCTTACTCGTAAGATACGAACAGACGATCGCCGCGGCGCAGCTGCAGGCCGGTGGCATCGCCCTCGCACGGCGTACGTCAGCCGACCAGGGTCCAGTAAGGGTCGTTCGTCCAATGCACATCCACGCAGCAAGAGGCCGTGTGCAAGGGCCACCGCGGAGGAGCAGAGGATGCTGGGCGTGTGCCGGCGCCGGTAGTGGAGCGGGCGATCTCGCCTTTCGGGGCAGGGATCACTGCATGGATGCCCGAAATAGCCTGTGTGTCGGGGGCCTGTTTGATCAGCGGGCACTGCCGGACCCCGTGCCAACAATGCAGCAGGCGCCTGTCTGCCAAGTTGTTGACACGTCCCGCACGGGGGATGAAGCACGACACCAGCGGTGGCGGCCGTGTGTCTTGTCTTTGCTGATGCCATGCTCGCGGCAAGGGGGCTGACTCCTCTGAGCGATCCTAATTTTAGAAGGCAAGACATCCGTGCGCGGCGGCGCTCGGCCCCGAGCCCGTCCCTGCCCATCATCTGTGCTGGGCAAGCGCCCGTAGACGGCGTCTCTCGGCCGAGAGCGTGGCATGCCGGCTAGTTGAATCGAATCTGCGGAGGAGTCGGCTGCGGCGGCTCTTCTTCCTCCTGGGGCCAGGGGTCGATAAGAGCGTCGCAGCTCTGCCCGTACGGGGTATGCCGCCGGTGTCTCAACTTGGTTCAACTGCCGCTGTCGATGCTCGTCACGTCTGCATGCTCGTCCAGGGAACGCTCTTTGGAAAGAGACACCCGTGTCTTCCGGAGAGGGAGAGAGAGCAAGCGTCCGCCCTCCCACCAAGACCATCTGCCTACACTGGTCTTCTCTCCAAGGACACTTGTCTGTCCTCGTGAGTAGTGTTGTACCGCTACCTAGCTACCACCTAAACTCCGCTGCAGTTTTGCCTGCACCATGTACCAGTACACGTGTGTTTGGGGTCCGTGCACGGGCGCGGGGCGTTGAAGATCGTCCGCCGCCGACGAAATCCTGCCAACGACAGACTCGACGACCGTCCGCCCATCGCCCTGCACGCTCCCGCCGCGTCCCCAGCCTGTGCCACCCCTGCGGCAGGCCCTCTGTCGACACGCTCTGCCGTAGACGACTGCGTCCCACGAGGCGGCCCGGCTGCCTGCATGCCGACCGCCCCGCGTTTGCTTTTCCGGCCGCCCTGCTCCGCCTCCGTCGTCCGCCGCCGCACGGCGTGATGCCGCGCGCGCCCGCGCCGCCCGCCCTCCCGACCACGTCCGTGTGTGCAAGAGCCGCCCGCCATGGCGTCGTCGTTTTATGATGGCAGGACTGCGAGGAGCGACAGCAACTACGACAGCGACCGGGATGCCGGCTCCGATGCCGGCGTCGAGCCGCCGTCGCTGCAGCTGTTCTGGGAGAGTGAGTTCTGGGCGTGTGTGGAGGACAGGACAGACAAAGTGTGGTAGTCTCCGGCAGCTAACGTCCAGACCTGACGTCCACCGTGTGCATGCCCTGCGCCACGTACGAGGAGATCGACAATGCGCTGCGCGCCTGGCTGGACCTGGTGTCGTCCAGCCGCGACCAGATCCTGCTGGACGAGATGGACCTCGCCCGCTGCTCGCAGTGCCTGCTCAACAGCCCGATCGGCGCCGCGCACATCGAGTACGTGCACACGCAGATCATCTACAGCCTGCTGCAGGAGGACGAGGCGCGCCCGCTGCACGCCATTGCCAACTTCTTGCTGCTGGCCGGCCGCGCCCACGAGGCCGTGTTCCAGCAGATGATCGAGGCCGGCTGCTTTGCGCGGCTCGTGGACCTGATCAAGGGCCGCCGCGACGACGACCGGCGGCTGCACCGGTTGCTGCTGGAGCTCATGTACGAGATGTCGCGCATCGAGCGCATCCGCCTGTCCGACCTGCTGCACGTGGACGACGCCTTTGTCTGCTTCCTGCTGCAGATCATCGAGGACCTGTCGGACGACGCCACGGACCCGTACCACTATCCCGTGATACGCGTTTTGGTAAGAGAGAGAGAGAGAGAGAGAGAGAGAGACGGTGACAGAAGAGCCAGACTAACCACCCCCAGCTCGTCCTCAACGAACAGTACATGGTGGCGGCCACCACAGCCGCCGTCGAGGATCTGTCGCTGGCCGCCCCCCTGACGAACCGCGTGATCAAGGTGCTCAGCCTGGACGGCCCGCTGTACCGCACGTTTGGCGAGAACCTGATTTTGCTGCTCAACCGCGAGACGGAGACGTCGCTGCAGCTGCTGATCCTCAAGCTGCTGTACCTGCTCTTCACCACCAAGGCCACGTACGAGTACTTCTACACCAACGACCTGCGCGTGCTGCTCGACGTCATCGTGCGCAACCTGCTGGATCTGCCCAACGAGTCGACGTCGCTGCGCCACACCTATCTGCGCGTGCTCTTCCCCCTGCTCGCCCACACCCAGCTCAACCAGCCGCCCCAGTACAAGCGCGACGAGATCCTGCGCGTCCTGGCCATCCTCGGCGGCTCGGGCAACGCGCACTTTGCGCCGGCGGACGAGACCACGGTGCGCCTCGTCGACCGCGTGTCCCGCGTCGAGTGGCTGGCCATCACGCCGTCCGCGCCGTCGCCCGCGCTGGACGAGCCGGCGACGGCCCCCGCCACAGCCACCGAAGGGGCAGCGGCAGCGGCAGTGGCAGCGGCAGACGCAGACGCAGACGCAGACGCAGATGCAGACGCAGACGCAGACGCAAACACAAACACAAACGCAACAGCAGCCCCCACACCAACCACAACATCCGCCCCCGCCACCACCGCCGCCGTCATGACGTGCCGCAGCTCCGCCGCCTGCGCGCTCTGTCGGGCGCCGTCGTCGTCGTCGTAGCCATGGCCGTAGCCGTGGTGGTGGTGGTAGTGCCGCCGCCGGCGCCCTCCGCCCGTCGGCGGCTGCCGGTCAGAGAACTCGTAGAACGCGTCCACCTGGTCGTCGTCGTCGTCATCGTCGTCGTCGTCGTCGTTACCGTAAGCGCGGCGGTCCCGCCGCCACACGCTGCAGCTCCGGCTGCGGCTCCGGCTGCGGCCTCGGCGCCCCGGCGATGGTCCGCGCGACGGCCCGCGCCGCCGCGACAGAGACCGCACCCACGTCCACCACCGCGACGGCTTCGCGTCGGCGTCCTCACGGAACGCACCGTCGTCGTCGTCGTCGTCCGCGTAGGTCTGGCGCCGGCCCCGGGCCAGGTGCCGGGAGCTGCTCGCCCGTTCTGCAGCAAAGAGGCTCATGATGCTGTGATGATGATGCAACTGTTCGTTTTTGTTGTTTTCTTGGTGGCTTGTTCTTGTTCAACAGACACACCACCGGCAGGGTGGCCCCTTCTTATACCCGGGGAGCAGAACTGCACATTCACCACTCCTGCGGTTCGCCACGTCGGACAACCCTGGCCAGTCCTTTCCCCGGGGCGTACGCAACCCAACGCCTCACGGGGCTGTAACCATGCACCCTGCGTGCAACGCCTGGTATCGCTGTTCTATTCCGACCTGTCAGATCTCCCTGTCCAATCGTAATCTGTCTGGTATCTGTGTATCCTGAAATGCAACGCCCGTCACGCCCGTCCACCCTACATATCTCATCCTGAAAAGCAACGCCCACCACCCCAACATCTCGTCCCGAGAAGCAACGCCCTCCGCCCCTACATCTCGTCCTCGAAAAACTGTATCATCGTCCGCACCCCCGACACGCCCAGCCCCATGTGCGGATAGCAGATGTACACGCGCTCCTCGATCGTCCCAAACTTCTCGCGGAACTCTGTCTTCTGCCACAGACGCAGCTGCTCCGCAATCGTGCGGTACGTCTGCGACAGCACCTTGGCGCGGATCGTGCCCTGCAGCCGCGGCCCAAACTCCATCGTCCGCGTCGCCCCCGCCCCAAACGTCACCGTCTTGATCCCCGCGCCCGCCAGGTGCTCCATCGCCCGCGCAATCGCCAGCTCGATCGACCCGCCCGGCGACCCCGGGAAGTCCAGCGCAAACTTGACCTGGCACCCGTGCGCCGGCGCCAGGTCGTGCAGCACCACCAGCGCCGCTACCTGCCCCTTGCCGTCCTCCGCCCACACGAACCGCCGGTGCTCCAGGTCCACCCACGGCCGCACCTCCGTCAGGTGCACCTGCGGCTTGCCCACCCGCGACGCCTTCCACGCCGCGATCCGCTCGTCGCACTTGGCCCGCAGCTCCGCCGGCACCGGCTGGCCCTTGTCCAGCACGTGCACCGACACGCCCGCCTCCTGCGCCTGCCGCTCCTTCTTCTTGACCGCCCGCGCCACCCGCTGCGCTTCTTCCACCGCCACGCGCTCCTCCGCCACGCACGTCATCGAGTTCCAGCCCAGCTTCGTGCCCAGCAGCTCCTCCACCGCCGCCGACGCCAGCAGCCACAGCGGCCGCAGGCCCATCGTCTTGCGCAGGTCCCGCAGGAACGCCGCAATCACCAGCGCGTACTGCCGCGGATCGCACAGCGGATCGCCAATGATCAGCGCGTACCCGTTCTCCGAAGCGTAGCCCACCGCGGCGCCCGTGGGCTCGTGCCGCCACACCTTGTAGCGATCGTCCAGCCAGCTCGTGTTGGCCGCGTCGCCGTAGTTGGCAATCAGCTTCTCGATCGGCGGCAACACCGGCTTGCTCGCCAAGCTCCCCGTGCTGGACCGGCCCTCGCCGCTGGCTCGGGCACCGCCGCTGGCCGTATCCTGGCTGCTGCGGCTGCCGTCCAGGTACAGGTCGTACGCGATGGCGTACTCGATCGTGTCGGCCTCCGGGTGCGTCAGCGCCACCTGCGTCGTGAGCGTCTTCGCGGGCAGCGACTTGGGGTCGCGCGGGAACAGCGTCGCGTTGCGCACGTCCTTCAGGTTGAGCATCAGAAAGAGCAGGCGCTCCAGGCCGATGCCGCAGCCCGCATGCGGCAGCACTCCCCACTCGAAGCCCTGCACATACTCTTCCATGTCGGCCGGGTCGATGTTGGCCTGGCGCATGCGGCGTTTGAGGAGACGGACGTCGTGGATGCGCTGGCCGCCCGTCGTGATCTCCTGGCCGCGCAAAAAGATGTCGAACGAGTTGGTGTACTGCGGGTCGGTCTCGTCGAGGTGGGTGTAGAAGGGACGGGCCGAGCGCGGGAATTTGTCCAGGATGTAGTAGTCAGTGTGGTACCGTTCCTTGACCAGCTGGCCTAGCCGCACCTCGGCTGGCGTGCTGAGGTCCTCGAGGGGCGACGCCGGGTTGCCGCCTTCGTCGCGCCAGCCAGAGTCGTTGAGCATCTGCACCGCCTCGCGGAAGTGCAGCACGACCGTCTCGTCGGGGATGACCAGGTCTTCGTGGGGGAAATGGGTCTTGACGACATCGACCTCATGGCGCCGGCGCGCGTAGACGCCGCGCAGGATCGTCTTGAGCAGATTGTCGATGACCGTCATGGCTTCGTAGTAGCTCTTCTCCAGCACCATTTCCAGGTCCATGCTCACAAACTCCGTCAGGTGACGGTGGGTGTTGCTGTTTTCGGCGCGGAAGACACTGCCGATCTCAAAGACACGGCCTAGATCGGCCGACATGCATAGCTGCTTGGACAGCTGCGGGCTCTGGGCCAAGAACGCGGTGCGATCAAAGTAGCGGACGCGGAAGACAGCAGCGCCCGACTCGGTGGCCACGGGCTGCAGGCGCGGCGAATGGACCTCGAGAAAGCCCTCGTCCGTCAGCGTCGAGCGGAACAGCTCGCAGATGGTGGCCTTGATGCGCAGGACGGCCTGCATCGTGGGCGTGCGCAGGTAGCTCAGGCGGTTGGCCATGCGTGTGTGCAGCGGGTGCACGTAGACCATGTCTCCCTTCTCCGGGCAGCCCACCGCACCGACCGAGGCCGCCTTCTCCGCCTTGCCCGCCGCCTTGTCGTCGTTGGCCGCCACCGGGTCCTCCGGCTCGACGAGATCAATCGCAAACGGATCGACGGGCGGGCCCTCGATCACCGGCACCAGCACATGCATGCGGTTGATGTGCAGCTCGAGCGTGTGGATGGAGCAGCTGCGGACGGGCCCGGTGGGCACCTGCAGCACGCCGGCCACGCGCACCAGGGTCTCGGAGCGCAGATGCTCGGCCCAGCGCACAAAGTTCTCGGACACGACGCCGTCGCGGCAGGCGAGTATGCCCTGGATCGTGTCGAGCTGTTGGCGGAACACGAGAAAGGCCAGCCGCGTGCTGATGGAGCGGCAGTGGTGCAGCCGCGCCACGAACTGGACCGCCGTGCCGGCCTGGGGCACGGAGCTGTTGGAGCCGTTGGCCTGCTGGGCGTCTGACCCCACCGCCAGCAGCTGGCTGAGCCGGATGTCCACAATGCCGGCCTCTTCCGCGTCCGCCGCCTCCTTCTTCGCGTCCTCGGACTCCACGTCGTCCGGCTCCTCGGCTAGGTGCGTGCCATAACGCCACCGGATCTCCGGCGGATCATTCTCGTGGGCGCAAACCTCGTACTCGGCGCGCCGTCGCAGCAGCGCCTCCTTTTTGTGCCGCTTCTTCTGTTCGGCAAGGTGCTGCTGCTTAGCCGCCTCGGCTTGCCGTACCGCTTCTTCCTCCTCCAAAACCTTTGTGTTGCCAAGACGCAGCGGCGATGTGTGGTTCTTGGCCCCCGAGTGGCCGATCAGCCGGTTGATTTTCAACAGCGGCAACTTCAGGCTCGGTAGAGCCATGGCTACGCGAGCGCGAAGGAGGGCCGAAGGGAAAAGGAGAGAAAGGGAGGCGGAGGAGGGGGGGGTGTGTATCGACGGAACAGTTTTAAGACGGTTTTATAAGCGGTTTGGTGATCGAAAGAACGTGTAAAAAGGGCAGTTGTCTACGGAAAAAAAAATCGAGGAGAATACAGCATAATGAGGACTCGATAGAGAAGGAAGGTGCGGCCGATCTGCCGCCGTCGCTCCTGCTACGGCATGGCTGGAAGGTTCGGAAGGTTCGGGAAGGCGCGGGCGGCGCACCTGTTCCGCGGATCGGCGATTGTTACTAACGGAGTAAGATACAGTCAGTGACGTAATGGTTCAGGGCTGTAAGAAAACACGCCGGACACGAACAAACTCCGTGCGCCGATGGCACAAGGCTGGCCAAAGACAGGCCCAGGCCGAGGCCCAGCCCAGCGGGTTAATTCGATAAATTTTTGCCTTTTTCTTCCGGATCAGAGGTTTCTCCGATTGCAGTTAGCTGGCTGTTAACTACCGCTGTCAGAGAAGAATGAAAGCCTGCCGCTGTCAGAAAAGAATGAAAGACTAAAGTACTCCGTAGCAAGAACCCGCAGCACCCTTTGATGGTCGGGTTATATGCAGACTCCGTCGTAATAGTGCGAACAGGGGTTCCTCCCCGCCCTTTTCTCCCCGTCGACTGATCCCCTCCTGGCACCATTGCCTTTTCCAACCACACATAGCAGACGGCAACCAACGATGGACACTCCCGCAACTCCAGCTGCGAATACATCGGCGGAGAGCTCGGCCGCCGCGGCCCCGGCTTCAGCCGCGCCCGCCGCCCCGCCCTCGCGCTGGTCCCTGCGCCTGCGCGCCATGGGGGTGCGCGCGCTGCAGTACGTCGGCCAGGCGCTGCACTTTAGGGTCTCCCCTCGGCCTCCGTCTCCGGCATTCTCGCGCACGGTGCAGTCGACGCTGGCAGAGCAGCCGGGCTCGTTCGACCTGCAGGTGTACGTGCCGGCCGACTACGGCGACGGCAGCACCGACGACGGCCGCCGCTGGCCCTGCGTCGTCAACTTCCACGGCGGCGGCTTCGTGCTGGGCACCGCCATAGACGACGCGCGCTTTGCCGCCGCCGTCGTCGCCGCCGCTGGGGCCGTCTTCGTGTCGGTCGAATACCGCCTGGCGCCCGAGTACCCCTTCCCCACGCCCGTCGACGACTGTGCCGACGCGCTGCGCTACGTCGTCGCCCACGCCCGCGACCTGCGCATCGACCCCCGCCGCATCGCCACCTCGGGCTTCTCTGCAGGCGGCAACCTGTGCCTGACATCGGTGCTGCGCTGGCAACAGACGCGCGCGGCCGACGCCGCTGCCTCAACCGACGCCGCTGCCTCGACCGACGCTGCGGATGCGACCGACGCTGCTGACGCGACCGACGCCCGCATTGTCGCCGTTGTCTCCTGGTATCCTGTTCTCGACTTTGCACGGACGCGCGCCGACCGCCGTGCCTCGTGCGTGCGCCCTGACATGACGCTGCCGGACTTCCTGACGACCCTGTTCGACGCGTCGTACTTGTACCCTACGCCCGATGTGCGCCACCCGTTGCTGTCGCCGATCCACGCGCCAGACGATCAGCTTTCGAGAGACCTGCCTTCGCACGTGTGCATCGTCACATGCGAATGGGACATGCTGCAGGCCGAGGGCGCCGACTTCGCTGCGCGCCTGGCTCGCCCGCCCCTCGCAAAAGACGTGTTTTTCAAGATGGTGCCTGGCGTGCCGCACGCTTGGGACAAAATGCCCGACCCGCGCCGGCTGCCCGAGGGCGCCGAGGAGCTATACCAGGAATGCTGCAAGTGGCTGAAGGACATCTTTGAGGCAGAGGAAGGTGGGAAAGCGGCTGTTTGATCTTGCATACTTGTGCTCTTTGTATCATTACCATCCATATGCGTCTATTTCGTAAGTTTATGCATTTTTTTCCTCTGCTTTGCGTACCCCTATCACGCCTCATCGGCTACAACCGACTCCGGCCCCTGCAACGCCTCCTCGTGGTCTAGAGGTGTCTCGCCAAGGAGCAGGGAGCAGCTGAAAGCAAGCGACGAGAAGCCGAGGGACACGGCTGAAAGAGGGAGAGATATGTTAGCTGTGTCAGGAAGACCAGAAAGTGTGACGGCAGCGTACCATGGCTCTACCATAGGCTGTCGACGTATGCTTCAACGACGGCAGTCTTGATGGGCCCTGTTAAGGTTGCTAGGTAGTCCATGTTGGACACTGCATTTCGGAAGATCTTTCTCATGTCAGCAGACTCTTCGGCCTTCGCTGTCTTCTTCCGTTTCCTCTAACCTCATCTCGCTCGGTAGCGTCCAGACCCAAGCCGAGCAGCTTTCTTGGAAGGTTCCATCGCAATGACGTCTGCATGGCACGGCTCACACAAGCGAGACCAAGAATGGCAGCACATGTGTTTGACAAGTACAGCACGGAGATGGCGGCGGTCAGATGCTCCGGCAGCACAACGACCTGCACCGACACGAAAATGGCGCTCTGTATAATGCCACCACCAAAGCCACTGCGCTGTCAGCACTGACAATATAGCAAGGCAACAAAGAGGTAGGTTTGAGCATACCCGAGTACCGTGTACATGGACTCCAACCAGTTGGTATGGCCCTTCCAGCGCAGCATAAGGAGCACGTACGCCAGGCTGGACGACGCCGCGGCCAGGCGCACCAGACTGCGGTAGTGCCCTGTCTTCTTGATGAATCGTCCAGCAAAGATACCACCTACGGCGTGGCCGGCCACCGATGGGAACAGATGCGCGCCGGCCACTGTGCTCGACGCATCCGCTGTTGCCTTGAAGTAGAGGGGCACTGAGAACATCATCTGTCGGTGAAGTGTCAGCAGAGCAGGAAGAGAAGAAAACAAAGAGTCTTGTCAAGGAGCCCCACCCCCATCTGAGCGGCAACTTGGCACATCTGAATAGCCACGGAGAGGTCGGCATCGCGTATGCGAAACATGGCCAATGGAAGAACTGGCTCGGTGGCGTATCGTTCGGCACGGACAAACAGAACCAGCAGCCCAACACCGGCTGCAAGGAGCAGCATCGGAGCGACAGAAACATAGTGGCCTGACGAGGCTGAGGGGTTTTGTGGTAGGATTGCCGCGCCACTGGTGATTTCAATGCTGCCAGTTTCAGTCGTGCCGCTGCTTCCAAGTTCCAGAGGCAACAGAAAGGCGAGCAGCATGAGTGCCAGAAGCGCGGATCCAATGAAGTCAACGCGCTGGATTCGCTGCCAGGCCGAAAGGGGCCCGTCATCGCCCGTGTTCTCTGTGTCCGCGTCAGTGTCTGCCGGCTGCCGCTTCCGCCTTGGAGGCACCCCCGGGGGAAGATACACCAAACATAGCAGCGTGGCCAACAGCATGACGGGCACCTGGCCGATGAAGGACCAGCGCCAGCCAACCATGTCAGCCAGCCAACCACCGACTGGGCCGCCAAGACTGCGACCGGCCGCAGCCGCGATACTGACGTAGGAACGCCAGGCGGCTACGTCGCGGATAGGCAGCAGGTCAGAGATGAGGATGGACACGAGGACCGTCATTCCAGCGCTGCCAGCGCCTGAGATGGCGCGCCCGAGGATGACCTGGATCATGGTTTTGCCAGCGCCCCTGGGTGGTTAGGGAGCGGTTGGGGGCGAGAATGAGAGGAAGAGGACTAAACGTACACCATAGCACTGGGAAGTCAGTGGAGTTCGTGTAGTTCGCCTCGTTTCTTTCTATCGCTCTGCTCTGACTCACCATCCCCCCGTGAACAGTACATAGGATGCGAGCACCAGGTTCTTGCGTCCGTAAATGTCGCTCAGCTGGCCGTACAGCGTCTGTGTCGCGGCTGATGCGAGGATGAACCCGGCAAACAGCCAGCTGGACCGCGCCAGGTCGCCGAACTCGGACGAGATGATGGGGTGCGTGGCCAGCATCAGCGACCCATCGGCATTGGACACAAAGACACCGAGCATGAGCACGACGACAACGCGGAGCACGTTGGCTGGTGCAGCTGCATGGACGAGGACCGATGGACGCGTGTGCTGACGGCCAGCATTGGCCTCGACGTCGGCTCCAACTGGCCCAGAAGCTCCAGCAGCCCTCAGGGGCGTATTTTCGTCGGGCTCGATGCCAGTGTACTGATGGGCGTCATTTTGCACTTCCATGGGGGGAAAGAAGGGGAGTACGGGGTGGAAAAGAGGATGATCTTAGGGACATAGGGAAGAGGGAGAGCGGGCTATAGGAATCAGCTGTGGGAGCAATGGATACGGAGAAGATACGATTCTTTTCAAGGTGATAGCACAAGAGGTCTGCCTTCAAAGGACAACTACGAAATACGGAATGCTCCTGCCGTGGTTGTAAGCGTAAATTTCCTGTTCTGGAAAGTAAAAGAGGAAGGAACGACGAACTACTCCGTGAAACGAAAAAAAAGTTGAAACAAATCGAAAGCAATGACCCATCGCAACTGCCGTATTGATGCCCCTGAAACAACGACACCTAACATCCACCAGCGATGTTGCCGGTGCGGACACATTTTTTGCACTCAACCGAAACCGTGACATCGTGTGTCTCCGTCCTACAATCGGCGTCGCCCGACCTTCCCCCTCTTTTCCCCTCTCAAACCCCTGTCTGGGTTAGACATGTGGAAGAGGGGAACCAAGACGGAGAAAAACGCCACGAGGAAATGGGGGAGAGACAAAAGAACTCCAAAAAAGACGAAAAGACGAGAAAGGAAGAAGCAGAGTTCAAAACGTTCGAAGTCGAGAGATTGTGCCACCGCTCCGCTCCCGCTGGCCCCTGTCATCTCGTCTTGTTGCCCCATTGTCGTTGTCTACCCTCTCGTGCAATCGTGCAACACCACCTGTTGCGAGCCAGCCCGACCACACCGTCGCAACAGGGCCAATCCAGCAGCAAAAATCCGGCCGGCTCAGCTGTCCGCTTGCGGCGTTGCATGCAGGAAGGGGACAAGAGCACTGAGGACCCATTTTCTCGCATACGGACCCGGCCTGTCCTGCAGGACTCCGCAGCTGCGATGGGGAAGTGAAGGCCTTTTGTTTTTTCTATGCCGTCTCCCAGTTTCCTTGCCTGAACGCGTCTTCTTCCTCTTCTTTCTTTCTTGTCGCTCTCTTTTGTTACCATTCTCTCCTCTCAACTCGGCATCTGAGAGAGCTACTCGTACACCAGCTCCTCGTCCCGTTTCCGTGCTTGGTTCCGCGTTCTGCTCGTGTCCAACCTGACACGCCCGCCTCCGAATCAATCTATCTGAGAAAACACGGAGGTCACGGCACACAGAAACATACAGGTGTTTTGTTTGCTGTCGAACAGGCATTTTTCCAACGTCTTTATCCTGCATCTCCCCTCGGTCCTCGGTCTTCTATCTATTCTCCTCGTCTTCGCCCAAGGTCGAGATCCATGTTCCACCATGTCTACTTCTACTGCGTGAGCTCTCTCCCCCCCTGCCCTCATCGACCTCCCCTTCGCTCTGTCTGACCCCCTCAGTTCTGTCTCTTCCGCATGCGCCTGTGCCAGTCGGCGCCTAGCCCACACCTCCCGCGAGCTCGCCGGCTTCCAGTATCACTCTGTTCTAAACAGACCGACCACCCCGACCACAGCATCAACCAGTCCCCTCACCACCCTCGCCGCTGAGCTGCAAAGCCTTCAAGATGTGCTAAGCCAGACCACTGACGCCATCGCCGCCGCCGCGTTTCCACAGGACCTGGCCATCTACCTGCCAACAATTATCGCTGCTTGCAGCCCGATTGTAGACGACCTACGTGATGTACTGTCCGCAGAACCATCAGTTTCCGCCGCCTCCGTTGCCCGAAACTGCGCCGAACACATTGAGCCTGTCCTGCAGGTATGCCGCCTGGCGCTGGGCCTGGCTCTCGATCTGATGGCAGCACTTCGCGCCAATGCGTCCTCTGCCACAGACGCCACCAGCGAATTTGCTTGTGTGCTCGCCGGTGCCGCGCACTTGCGCACGCGTGTGCGAACCGAGTGGCACGACCGCTCCGACGACGGCCTGAAGACAAACGCCCAAGAACCTGACAGCAGGACCGCAACCAGCACCGGCCAACGCGCCATCCTGGCGTACCTCAAAATTCTCCGCGAACATGCCCACGCGGCGCTCGTTCACGGCGACAACCGTCCTGTGTCGCCAACGACAACCATGCGGCGTATGTCGCTCGTGTCTTCTACCTGTGACCGGGAAACTCCCTCGGAATGTACCCCGGATAGCGCTGTCGACCTCGACGACTCTTTTGCCGAGGATCTGCTTGCCTTTCCCCTACCGCCACGGAGCCCTGTACAGCGAGCGTCCAGGGCGGCTCTACCGGCCCTTGTGGCACCGCCCACTGCGCGTTCTTCTCCCCCTCTGCTGCCAGCGCGTTCGATGCGACGGAGCATCGCGGCCAGCAGCGATATCAGCGCCATAACGACGGAGACGGCTGTGAATACAGGCCTCGTTCCTAGCCGCCCGCCGACACCACCACCCAAGGCTGCATCACGCGCGAGCACGGCACTGGCAAGGAGATCGGTGGTACGGACCTCACTTGATAGTAGCGTCGCGGACACACTGTTAGCCACGGAGGCCACAGCAAACATGGCAAGCGCACCAAAAACAGCCACCACAACAGCCAGTGCCGTGAAGGCAAGTACTCTACCTGCTGCCTCGGCGGCTGTGTCTTTTCCTGCCCCAAGCCAGGCCACCACTCGTCCATCCATCCTCGGCATGTTCCGTTCGCGGACGCGTGCCGGCCGCCACGCACGCATGGCATCCGCTGCAGCCATGGCATCGGGGGTGTCTGCACTAGCTGCCAACAGCGGCGGCTCTCATCGCTTCTCTCTCTCGCTGCCGTCTGTCCGACTGTTGGCGGACTCCAGCACTGACCCTTGCAACAACGGCAACAGCAGCGAGCCAGGCGATGCCGTCTTTGGCGTACCATTACGGAAGAGCCTTGCCGTGGCCAGCACAGCCGCACGGACACACCACGGCGGCCCGGCGTCCATGGCCAGTGCGAAGAAAAGCAGCTCCGTCCGTGCGTTTCCGCTATGCGTATTTGCATGCTACTCGTTCTTGGGTGCCTCTGGCACTGGTCGCCTCGGAACACCGGGCCTCTTCGATGCAGCGCGTGCCGACCGCGCCCGTGTCGCCCGACTGCGCGTCATCTTTTCCACTCCGCCCAGCTACGGCGCGGACGTGTTTGCAGGAGAACACGCATCATCGCCCCCCGATTCTGCACCCACCTCTGGATACACGCCACACGATGCTGCTGCGCTCATCCTGGAGTTTCTCGCAGTACTACCTCGCCCACTCGTCAGCGAGGCGGTCGCACGCCGGTGGGTGGCGCTATCGCGGCAGGCTGCGGCTGAGGCCGAGGCAGAAAGCGAGCGGACCAACAACCATGGCCTCGGACACGGCGCCAGCCGCTGGACAGCGACATCGCATGCCACGCGCGTTGATCAGTGCCTTGACTTTTGGGACGAGGCCCTCGGCGGCGGCGGGCTGGGCCGCGACAGTGCGATTGCACGCAGCCTGCTGAAGCTGCTCCTCAACCTCTGGGGCGACGTGGCGGACGCCGCTGACAGCAATGGCATGTCGGCCGAGCGGCTTGCCGGGAAGGTTCTTGAGCCGCTGATGCATCTGGACCACGGCAGCGGCGGTAGCGGTAGCGGCGGAGCTCGGCATGCATCGGTGTCGTCGTCGTCATCATCGTCTGCTTCCGCATACACCCGCACCGACTACATGCTCGGCCTCGCCTTCATCATTCGCAAGCGGTCCGAGTACGGCCAGCTGCTGCGTGGCAGTGGGCGCAAGAGCAAGGCAGCCTTTGCCGGATAGGATGACAAGGCTTTTGGTTCTGTTTTTCTTATGTTCATTATGATACAAATCTGCGTCTCAAAATACCCGGGAAGGACAGGAAGGAACAGCGGGACAAGCAAGGGTTTTGCTAGATAACTCTAGGCATTTGGATACACAGGGCATAAAGTATGAGATCATGAATAGAGCGACAAGAGAGCGCTATACGATTTACAAAAGGCACAAGAAACCAAAGCGTAGGAAATAAGTCTATTCTATTCTAACCAAGGTCATGCCGTGAGACCAATGAGAGCCTAGCCAACGCCAGCTGCAAAACAGAAACATAGAAAGACAAGACGCAAAGAGAACAGGGCCGGAACACCCTCACTCCACCATGGTCTTTCCAATTTCGCTCTGCCACCCGTTGGCCCGCTCAAAGCCGTTGCTGTGCGTCTGGTAGTCGACCAGCGCCTGGTACACCTCGTCCTTGGACGTGACGACAAACGGCCCGTACTGCACGACCGGCTGGTCCAGCGGCGTGCCGGCGATCAGCACAAAGCGCGCCGGCGCCGTCTCGGTGGCCGCGACGCTGGCGGTCACGCCGTCGCCCTCGCTGGCGAAGACGACGTTGTGGTAGGGCTCGATGGCGCGGTCGCCGTCGGCGCCGTGGATGGTGACCTTGCCGCCCTCGAGCGTGTAGCAGAACGCGGTCCAGCCGGCGGGCAGCGGCTGCGAGACGCGGCCGCCGGGCTGGACGGTGATGTCGAGGATCCAGACGGGCGTGTAGGCCAGGTCCTTGACGCTGTCGACGCCGTGGCTCTGGCCCGAGATGACCTTGATGCGGACGCGGCCCTCGTCGGCCTCGACAGTGGGGATCTCGGCGGCGCGCAGGTCGCGGTAGCGCGGCTCGCAGCTCTTGAGCCGCTTCGGCAGGTCGACCCACAGCTGCAGGCCGACGTTGGCGGAGCCGTCGGGGTTCTGGCGCGGCATCTCGGCGTGCATGATGCCGCGGCCAGCCGTCATGAACTGCAGGTCGCCGGCCTCGATGGTGCCCGAGTTGCCGGCAAAGTCCTCGTGGTCGACGGCGCCCTGCAGCAGGTACGTGATCGTCTCCTGGCCGCGGTGGGGGTGGTCGGGGAAGCCGGCGCCCGGCTTGATCGTGAAATGGTCGAGCATCAGAAAGGGCGACAGGTTGCGCAGGCTCGGCGTGCCGATGGACCGGCGCACGCGCGCGCCGGCGCCCTCGGCCTGCTCAATGGCGAGCACGGCCTTGCGAATGGCCCGCGGGACCATGGTTGTGGACGAGGAGGAGGAGGGGGACAGGTTGGCGCTTCGGTTGGTGGTCGGAAGAAGACTGTCCAGCAGCGTCGCCAGCTGTGGTGGAAGAAGGCTGTGTACGCGCTGAAAAGAGGAAGTGATGTGTGCTTGCGAAAAAAGCGAGAGTTGCGAGAGTTGTGAGAGCTGCAAGGTTGTTTGCGAAAGTAGAAAAATCGAGGCAATGCCAACACAGAGGGATAGCAAGAGAGAGATTGTCTTCATCGGAAAAGCAGATGCAAAGACTGCTTTTATATTCGACAAAACTGGTCTGGATTTGAAGAAAACAGCCGTTATTAATTTCTTATAAAAGGTTATGAAAGGGCAAAGAGGCAAAGCAGAAACGAAAAGTCCGATCGCGAAGATTCGGTTCCTGGTTGTCATTCTTGACTGATGGCTTATACGTCAGCATTACCAAGCCCGCGCTAAGCCCTACACGGCATTGCTCGCGATCCGCGATTCGGCCGTTCGCTAATGGACGATTGTTCTGGATTTCACGTGATCGTATTTTTGACAGCGGCCGGTCGCCAAATGAGCGCCGTTGGTCCGTTATCGCGCATAGCAGGGCTGTTTTTTTTTGGGTTCTCCGCTTGTCAAAAGGCAAAACCAGTTGATTAAACAGCTAAGACAAGAGGTAAAACAGCGGAGAAGTAGAGAACCGGATAAAAACAGAGACAACCCAGGAAAAATCAACAGGAATCTATAGACAAGAGGAGCTGCGGGCCGGAAAAGAGACAATAAGAGGACGCGTTAGGCGGGGGGAGACAACAGGAAAAGCCGCAGGGGTAAGAGATGAAAAAAAACAAGGCGATCCCAGAAAAGATAGGAGAGCCGATACCCGAGAAAAGACGTAATACAACATCCCAAAAACCCTAAAAAATCCCCGAGGAGAAAATAAAGAGGACAACGGGTTTCGCCCCCCCCTCGTTCTCTCGTTTTGTGTTTTGCAAGTCGTCTCCGACTCACTGCGTGCCGTTTGGCAGCTTCTCCGAGACGGCAGCGACCGCCGGCTCCGCCTGCTTCTTGGCCCCCGCCAGGTAGGAGCGCACCAGGGCGATGGTCTCGCTCGTAACGACAAAGGCGGTGCTGTAGAGCGCCTTGCCCAGCGGCACGACACCGTCGCCGGCGATCTGCTTGCGCTCGGTGGCGAAGACGGCGGCGACGTGGTCGCGGCCCTCAAAGCCCTTGCGCACGGGGAAGAGCACGAGCTCCTTAGTGTCCTGGACGACCTCGGCGGTGGGCTTGCGCACAGCCGGGAAGCGCTGGTCGAGCGAGGCCAGGGTGCGGTCGCCGAGATCGTCGGCGCGCTTGACGTAGGGGCTGACGTAGCCGTAGGGCTTCTCGAGGTAGGGCAGCACGGGCTTGGCCAGCGTCTCGTAGGCCGACGTGCTGAGCGCCAGCGTCTGCTGGCCGTACTTGTTGTGCTTCACGGTGGACACACCGTCGGCGACGAGGGGGTAGTTGAGCAGATGCTGGAAGAGAGCCGTGTGAGCAGAGATGCAGCGGATGCCAACGCAGGAAGACCACTTACCTCCAAGAAGGCCGACTGCGGGCGAACGCCGTTCACCGGGGAGGCAGCCATTTCTGCTTTGTTCGGGCGGGTTGGTGGGAAGAAGCAGGGATCGGGTCGGGATTTATGGGAGTAGGAAGAGCGGGTAAGGAAATCGAAAAGGAGATGGGAAACACGAAGATAAAAAAGATGCAACGGAGAGATGGGGGAGGGGAAGAGCAGGAATGGATGGGCTACTGAGACACGACAGAGTGAGACAGGAAGGGGGAAAGAATACGGGGGAGAGGGGAGGCAGGGAGAGGTAGGCCTAAAAGTACTTTGCTTGGTTGCCAGTCGTCAGTGTCGCAAGAGATAAGAGATGATGGCGTTGGTTGGAAGGAGGGGCAGAGGAGTGTGGCAAGAGCGACAAGGAAAACAAGAAGCGCAGGTGCGTTGCACTGTGCGTCTGATTTATACTTTTTCGTTTTAATTGTTTTATGTTCCTTCTTTTTCCGTTCTTTTTTTCTTTTTTTTTCTCTCGCCGTTTATTTACGGCTCTTCCAGATGCAGAAGGAGCAGATAACCTTTTTTTGAGTTCTGATTTGCATGTGCTTCGCGCTACCTTGCCCTGCCTCGCCTGCCACACGCTTCGCCACTTGGCCAGCCAGGCGAGTCTTTTGACGGCCTTCGCCTTTGGTGCCTACGGAGTGCACCGTACGCATACGACCTCGTCTTGCACCCCATGCATTGCAACAACGACAGCCCGTTGGCTAGCAGCGATTGGTGCGCGCGCTTGCTCAAGACCAAGAAGGGAGAGATGGCGCGACACGCATGCAGACTGACATGTGATGTGGCCCGTGCGTTGCTGTTGCCACTGCGCCCGCCGCGACAGCAAAAATATCCATTACATCACCATCCATAGTACGAGTAGTACGAGTACGAGTACCTGTCTGTACCGGAGTACGGCCTTGCACCGGCGGTGGTATTCTCAACACTTTCCGGCTTCGCCTGCCGTGAAACCGGTCTGCGTTCAACGGAATGCGTCGCAGACACGGCACACACGCACACAGACAGGTTGACGCCGTTGTTGTGTCTTACGCCGCCTGTCTTGGCCAGCAACGGCCTCTTCTCGCCGCCCGTTCCAGACCACTCCCTCCCTTGTGGCGTTCTTGTCATTGTTTCGTTCCCGTGTCCGTCGGGGCACTTGCTCCGGCCTCCCACACCCCCCCTGTCTTCGCGCCATCGTCCCTCGGGATGAGAGATTCGATCGACCGTTCGGCCCCTTCCCCTGCGCGGCTCTCTTTAGCACGGCCGAATGGACAGCTGTGCTGTTATGGAATGGCTTCAGGGTTCGAGGCTCGCAGATCCGGATACGACCCAGGAACCAGCGCCATTTTCACGTGTCAAGACGATTCGACGAAATTTTCATGTCTCGTTTTCTTTGTCTCTCCTGTGTCAGCTTCTTCTCTTCTCGGGACAGCAATACGAGTACGAAGCACAAGGTATCGGCGGTTCGACGAAAGAAAAGACATGTGCACAGGCATGGTGAGTCCAAACAAGGCCGAAAAGCCCTCATTCTATATACATATACACAAGCCCGACCGGCTGCTCGCGGCGCACCGCCTCGGCCACGGCTCTAGAACCGCGCCTCGACCTTCTGCTCCGTGTCGCCCAGCGCCCAGTCGCTGGCCTTGGTCTTGCTCCGCACCGACGCCGCCTGCGCGGCCGTGAAGCCCTTGGCCTCGGTCGCCGGGTTGTAGCCCACAATCGTCTGGGCCGCCACCTGCGCGTCGCTCAGCACCGGCGCCTCCTTGCCGTCCGCGCGGCGGTACACGCCCACCACGACGGCGCCGCCCAGGCCCAGGTTGTGCTGCAGCGCGTAGCGCGTGTGCGGCACCGCCCGGTTGTTGGCCCAGCCGCGCAGGTGCCACACCAGCTCCGCGCACTGTGCCAGCCCGGTCGCGCCCAGCGGGTGGCCCTTGCTGATCAGGCCGCCCGACGGGTTGACCACGTAGCGCCCGCCGTACGTGATGTCGCCGCGCCGCACCAGCTCGACGGCGCCGCCGCGCGGGCCGCCCACGCGGCCGGTCGGCAGGCCGAGCGCGTCCAGCGTGACCATCTCGTTGGTGCTGAAGCAGTCGTGCAGCTCCACGACCTGCACGTCGCCCGGCGTGATGCCGGCCTCGGCCGTGGCCTCGCCGGCCGCGCGCTCGCTCATGGCGTAGCCCATCAGGTCGACCGCGCTGCGGCTGAACAGGGTCGGGTCGTCGGTGCGCATCGACTGGCCGGCGATCAGCACCGCCTGGCTCTTGAGGTGCGGGCGCGCGTCGAGGAAGGCCTGCGACACCAGCACCGCGGCCGCGCCGCCGTCGGACGTCGGGCAGCACTGCAGCTTCGTCAGCGGCTCGTGGATCGTGGCCGACTTGAGCACCTGGTCGAGCGAGTAGACGTCCTGGAACTGGCTGTACGGGTTCTTGGGCGAGTGCGCGTGGTTGATGCGCGCAATCTCGGCAAAGTCCTCGGGCTTGGCGCCGTACTTCTCAATGTACTCGCGGCCGGCGTTGCCGAACATCTGCGCCGCGCCGGGCGCCTTGGTCACGCCGCGCGTCGCGCGCATCATCTCCGTCGTCGTGCCCGTCGGGTTGGCGCGGTCGTTGAAGAAGGTCTGCAGCGAGCCTGGCATCATCTTCTCGAAGCCCACCACCAGCACGCAGTCGGCGCCGCCGTTGCCGATCAGCGTGCGGCCCATGAACAGGCCGGTCGAGCCGGTCGAGCAGTTGTTGTTGACGTTGTAGATGGGGATCTGCGTCATGCCGAACTGGTAGAACACGCGCTGGCCGCACGTCGAGTCGCCGTAGCAGTAGCACGCCACGCCCTGGTCGACGTCGTCGTAGTTGATCTGCGCGTCCAGCAGCGCCTTGACGCCGGCCTCGAAGCCGAGCTCCGTGTAGTCCACCTTGCCGCGCGGCTTGATGAACTTGGTCATGCCCACGCCGAGCACGTAGACGGGTGCCTTTGCCTTGACCATCTTGGCGGTTGTGAAGGAGGAGGAGGGAAGGGGGGGGTCGAGAAGGGTGTGTGAGGGTGTGTGCGGGTGTGTGCGGGTGTGTGAAGGAAAAGGAGAGGTGCGTTGTAGAAGGGAGGAAGGATGGAAATAGATGAGAATGGACAGAAAAGAAGAACAAGGAAAATAAGCCGGACAGCGGCTCCAGTTATACTATATTGCGGCTTCCCCGTTGCTGCCGAGGATCAAATTCGCGGCCTCGCCCTTCGCTGGGGCAACAGCGCTCTCCTTCGCTAGCGACCGCCTTTCTGTTCTGTTCTTTGCCTCTGCGGGGGGGGCGTGCCTGGAAAGCCGAGGCTATGATGGGTCCCGTGTGCAGGAGACGGGAAGCAGCCTGACACCCTTCCCCAGAGTTTCCCCCACTGCCGGGCCCTGTGCCCCGTTTATTACCCCGGTTTAGCCGGGGTAATAAGTCACGTGCGTCGACGCGGAGGCCGCTCTCGGCCACAACCGACAGCGACAGGTGCCAGCGCCGTCGTGTTTAGGAATCAGATGATCAGCTCGGGAACTCTGCACTTTGTGCACCGCGTGTGTGTGTGCTGTTTGATGTGTTTTGCCGTGCCATTTCCTGTATATTCTCACCAGCCTCGGCCCCGGCTCCACGGCCGAGACACGGCCCGGAAAACGTGCCCGAACGCGAAAGGACTACGGTACGAGACCGCAGACCACACAATCACAAGCGGACGACGATCCTCCGAGTGTATGCCGACCCGATCTTACGGTGCCTGCACTTGGTCGTGCATACTGCGGCGGAAATCAGACCCTGAGCATCACGAGATCAGTAGCTTACGATAGCGTTGGATTCTTTGCTGGACTTCGAGCAGAGAATGAACAGCCTACTGCCGGTCCTGCTACACTGCTTGTATGTGTTTCAGCACACAAAAGCGAGGTCACTCTTGTTGCATCGGCAAGGACACTTCGTAGCGAGCATGGTATATGATGACGCCTCATTTACGGTTCGTGGTACAAACACGGGACCAGGAGAAGGAAGGAAAGGACGTGCAACAGGCGGGAGCGTCGTTCACGAGCACGACTTCCATCCCTCACTCGCAGACACCACTGTCTCACCATATGCTTGCAACAACGGGCATTCGTACGGAGTGGTACTTATTTACGGTATACTCCGCTGCCCCCCGGCTGTTAGAGCCGCATGGCTCCCCACTGCAGCCCTAGTGCAAGCTCCGTTGTTGCTACGCCGTACGCTCCGCTGAGGATCGACGGGCAATGCCGTTCTTTCTGCAAGACCGCGTCGTCGGACGGCTGTGCCGCTGACACCGCTCTCGCCAAGACGCCCATCGGGGCTAGAGCACAGAAAAACAATATTCATAACGTTTGGCGGATGCCGGCTACCGACAAATAAACATAAGAGTGACGCTTCCGTGCCGCTCCGGAAGGAGCCAATTCCGCCATGCAGCGCCCTGCGCGCTTCCGCCTGTCTGTCCCTCACGCCCTCACGCCGACGCCGGCACCTCGATGCTTTGCGCCAGGCCGTCCGCCTCGCCCGAGTTGATCTTCTTGCCCGTCTTGGCGATCGTGCGCAGGACGGTCTCGTACGGGAGCGTGGGCTCGGTCACGACGGTCGCCGACTGGTTCTCCAGGGAGACCTCGTAGCTCTTGACGCCTAAAGGAGCGGGTTAGCAGTCGAAACGGGGTGGGAGGCGCAGAGAGCGACAGCAGCGTACCTTCCAGGCGCTTAAGCACGCGATCGACGGCGCCGGAGCAGCCGCCGCACGACATAGTCACGTTGAACTTGTACGTGTGTTCGGCCATGGTCGGAGATGGAGAGGATGAAGATCGTTTGGCAGGTAAAGCGAGGTAAAGCGAGGTGATGCGAGGAAGAAAGAAACGTCAAAGAGGGCTGTGGCTGGTTGTTGATGCCACAAGAGGCAGGAAAATGGGCGGTGTCGGCTGCTTTTATGTCTAGCGCTGGTGTTGCGTGCTTGTCAGGGCCGACCGGGCCAGAGCGAGGGGCGAAACAAGAGGGGCGCGAGACGTGCGACAGAAGCTCCTGGACGCAGCCGTGTCAGCCGGGATTAATAATGGTTGTTTTACAGCGTCTGGCGGTCTACGCGGGGCAAAAATACCGCTGTGTTTTAGCGACCGAAACCGGCACGGACCGGGAAGTGCAACTGAGACACCGCCTGCTCCATGGAAGCCCCTCTGGAAGAAACAATGTTTGAACAGGTGTTGTAGATTCGTCACAGCTGCATTCACAGCTGCATTAATTTATAACGCCACGAGTCCGATTCGACCTTCTCTCAGTGTCCACGGGCGTCAGGCTGTCCTATAGCTTTCAGCCAGTCTCTGCCACACTTCTTCACCTCCGGATCATTGAGTGCCGTGTTTTTGTAAAACTCTGCAGCCTCCCTGACGCAAGCCACGATCTTGTCCAGGATTCCTGCCCTCTCAATAACCGCCAGCTGGCCCTCGACAACAGCAGCCACGAGGTACTCCTGGAATCGGACAAATGGTGGCCCTTGCTCTGCTGCTTGTTTGATGAGTTGCAAAAGTTTTGTCCTCCAGAAAAAAAAGTAGGCAGGCTCGCCCTGTTGGCGCACGTCGTCTATGCTGATGCCGAACTTCCTCATCGTGTGTATTTCCCAGTTGTACTTCTCCCACATCAAGCAGCTCTTGTCGCCAGGGCGTGGCAACCCGACAATCTCCAGGATGTTCTCGGCCAGCATGGACGAGTTCAAGCGGTACTGGATGATAGCAACGACGCTGTAGCGAGATTCGGGGGCCTCTTCCTCGTATTCCTCGTCTCTCGGGAGTCCCGTCTCGGCACATCCTCGCATGAAACCAAACAAGGAGGGCCCGAATCCGCGCACCCGGTCTCCCGGGCACGTCTCCTGCCACAAACTGATCATCTCTCGGAGTCTGTTCTGGTAAAACTTTTGCGTGAGAGGCCCAATGAATAGATCGTCTTCAGCCCCGCCTTTTCGGACTTCCTCGCGGTCGTCTGTTTGAATATCGGGGTTCTGTGGCGACGGGTCGAGAGCGGCCCTGGTCTCATCCGGGCCTTGGTAAGAGTATGGTGGAAGCGCGTCCCATCTATCCTTGTAATTCTCAAGTGTGATGGCCATGGCATCCCACGGCTCTTACCATTTATCGCCCTGTGCCGAGAACGTAAACGAGTGCTTATGCCAAGGTCGGTGGAATCCTCGGCAAGATTCTCAGATCGACCTGCAGAATGCATTGTACGTGGCAACTTGTTCAGCAGTAGCTGGGTCAGGCTGCAAGCTCTGGGGATCCCCGGTGGGTGACTTGTCGTTGTTGCTGCCGCTTCCGGTCTGGTTATCGAGGAGTTCGCTTTTATTTTCTGACAGAGACCCGATGACGGAGCCAACGAACACGGAGCCAGGGAAGCGTCCTCGAGAAAATGCAGACTTTGGCCCGCTGCACGTGTGTTTGCTGCTTATAGCAGTCGTTTTGGTGGTATTGAGGTCTGGGTAGACCAGCCACCCACCAGAGAAGCATGCCGACGCCAAAAGGCATACAGGAACGGACGGCTCGAGGCTCTCTTTTAGGGCTGCAACAGATAGCATCCTCTTCCCAGTACAGTCAAGTGCTAGGTGCTCATTGTCCACTCCTTGGCAGAACAAGAGGAGGAGCACTTGCCCTTGCTCTCGTTTCGCTGCTTCTGTTGCCCGCTTGGCCACGAGAAGAAACTGATCGATAATCTCTCCCTCTCGCACGACGGTCACGGGTGTGATCTTGTCTTGTTGTAGAAGCTCGTGGCTCAAGACGATCTTCTGATTATCAAGCGGATTTCCATGTATGTACTGGCCATATTCGTTTACCAGCGCTTCTGGGCTCTGTGTTTTGATGTCAGCATAATAAATTGGCAATCAATAAGCCAAAGCAGAAGAACTGTACAATTAAAGAGAGCCACGTTTGTGACGCGCCCAGGTCGTGAAACAAAGCGTTGAACGCAAAGAAGTCTGAGACAAACCAGCCGCCGTCATCGTGTCCAGCTGTAGCAATCGATGGTTGCATAGCAGCAACGATGTGGGTTGATTCCGTGACGCGCGGCGGCGTCTTCGTAAAGCAGCGTGGCATAAATGGAGGGCTTCGTCCACGACTGCCACGCGTGGGAGAGGTCGACTGGGGTGCAAACATCATTTTGGAGTGCAGGTTGAAGACAGAGCAACGTTTTGAGAAGGAGCAGAAATTCGTTTGCAATGGAGTGGGAGTGCTCCTTCCTCAACGTCACTTCACTTGTCATCCACCAACTACGTAACGACCAACAAGCAGGTGGCGAGACTTGAAACCGCAAGGAAGGAAGGAGCAACATGTCAAAAGTATTTTGTTGGTACACCAGTGGTCCGTAACATAATTTTTTGAGCCCATTCCAAACGCCACCGCAGCTGAAGATCGCACATATAGTTTTCCATCTTTTTCAGTCCTCGTCGTCGCTTTCCACCCATGCGCCCGGCATGTTGCTGCCTCCGCCACCATCTCTGCGCTGCGGATGCTCCTCTGCCACCTCCGGCCCAGCATCGTCTTCCAAGTCGTCCGGGACCCCGTCGTCTTCGTCAAAGGAATCCGCCCCTGGGTCCATGTCGAAGCCAGGATCGTCCATGTGCCCACCGATCAGTGCGTCCAGGTCCACATACTGTCTCAGCCCACCGGACTCCTCCGCCATAAGCCACGGGAGCGCCTGCACCTGGTTGGAGAACTCGTTGTCTTCGCGTGGAGGCGGCAGTGGGTCGAAGTCGTAGTTGGGCACCGCATGCAGCAGAGCCCGCGGGACGAGTGCCATCAGCGCCGGTGTGCCGTCCAGATAGACAAACCGCGCCAGATTCGCTGGGACCGGCTCGGCGGCCGGCAGCGCAGACACGTCCACTTTCGACCGCTCTTCCGCGGTGGACATCTCCGCAGCGATCACCCGCAGCAGTGCGGTCGCCTCACCCGTGTCCCAGAGATCCTTGGCCACGTGCAGGTACAGCTGCGTGTACAGCAACTCGGAGTCGTCGCGCGGCTGGATGCCCCACAACGGGCGCGGCACGTCCAGCCCCAGCGCCTGGAAGAGGGCGCCGTACAGCCATGGCAGGCGCGCCATGCCGTGCTTGAGGACCACGCGCGCGCCGTCTCGGTCTTTGCGCTGCAGGCGCGCAGGCACAAACGTTTGGCGGAGGTACAGGCGCATGGGGCTGCGGGCCAAAGCGGGAAGAGCCGCAGCGGCAGCCGCAGACACACCGCCGTTGTCATTGTCATTGCTGTCGCCATTCCCGAAGAGGTCAATCAGCCAATGCGCCTCGAACGCTCGGACAGCAAGCGCGTGCGCGTACAGCAGGAGGCCGTAGTCGTCGGTGTCCGGGAATAGACTGAGGAACAGGCGCGACCACGCCAGCGCGGTGCGGTAGGTGCCGCGGGGGATGAGGCTGTGGATGTAGTAGAAGCCCGCCAGCAAAAACTGCCGGTTCTCGGGGCGGCGGAAGCTGAGGCGCGCGCGGCCCTCGGCCAGCGTCTGTCGGAACGACGACAGCGTGGAGCGTCCGAACGAGAAGAGGGCGCGCTCGCACAGGTCGGCGGCCAGCGCGGCGTTCTGGTCCTGGTTCTTGGCGATGCGGCTGACGATGATGAGAGACGAGATGTGAAACGCTAGGAATGGTCAGCAGAGAACAAAAAGACGAGAACAGGGGATACGCACGGTTCTCCTTCAGAAACTGGACCACCGCGTGGGGGTTGTGCATCATCACCATGGTGAAAAAGGCCTCTTCCAGCCGTGCGTAAGCCGGGCTGTGCACAAAGGTATACTCGGTGACGGCACCGCCCACCGGTGTCTTCCCGTCCTTCTTTCCTGTCGCCGCCGGCGTCACCTGCCGCATGCTCAGCCCGCCCGACGTCGCCCGCGGCCACGTGTCTTTCCACTGAATGAACGGGTTGTGCCGCAGCACGGCGTCGCCGGCCCCAGCCCCTGGTCTGTGGTTCCCCCCGCCGCCGATCCGCACCATGCCCGGCGGCAGCGGCGGGTCTGCCCGCAGAAACGACTCCAGATCCACCATCAGCACGCCCTCCCGGCGCTCCCCGCGGGGGGCACCGCCCCCGCCCTCGGCCGCCGCGTGGATCGTGTCGCTGCCAAACACCTCGCGCAGCTCGTTCATCACGCGAAGGTTGTGGAAGTTGACTTTTAGGATGGAGCTGGAGGCGAGGGCTGCGCCGGCATCGGGGGAGAGGGCAGAGGTGGGAGAGGACGCCGCCGGCTTCAGGTTAAGCTCGGCCAGGGCGCGGTCGATCTCGTCGAGTCCGTCCTTCTGTGTCCGCCGGTTTGCGTCGCCCGTGCCAGGCTTCACTCCCTTGGGAGCTGCCGTCACTGTCGTTGCTGTGTCTGTTTCGTCTGGCTTCGGCTTGCTCGTCTTGGCCTTTTTCTTTTTCTTTTTCTTGCTCGGCTTGGGTTTTGTTGCTTGTGCCACAGGGTGGTCGTCTCCGTCGACATTGTCGGCGTTGTCGTCTGTCCCGTCTTTGTCTTCGTCTTCTTCCGTGTCCTGGTCGAGAGCCGAAAAGGCAGCAAAGACGTTCTTCGGGCGCCGGCGGTCGACTACTTCTTCCTCGTCATCGTCATCGTCCGAGCCGACGCTGTCGCCAGCACCGGCCGAAGCTGCTGCGGCTGCCTCTTTCTCGGCCCGTAGCCGCAACTCCTCCTTCTCGCGGAGCTTTTTCAGCTGTCTGGCCGACATGGACGGTTGTGCGGCGGTATATTGGATGGGGTGAGGTGGAAATCAAGACAAACGAAGCCGCTGCGTCACCGTTGTCGTTTTTTTAGGCCATAAGCACTGTGCATTTCGGTGGGGCTGCACTGTCGAACCCCGCAAGGCTGCGGCCCTCCACCGATCCGTGTCAGCCTGGTCGTGGTTTTCTTAAGACATCTGTCTTGTTCTGCTGTTTACCTGGTGTCTTCATTCGTAGTCGTACACTCAATACAGCGGCCTTTGTTTAGATTTTTGTCTTGTTCTCTTCTTCTTTTCGAATCGTTTACTTCCAGTCAGCATACTTCTTACATATCTCCCCTTTCCTTGTTTTCTACCCATCCCGTCGCTCTGTTTGATTTCTATTTTACAATTTTTAGTTTAAACGTTCTCCAGGTCTAGACCTTCTTCCTATTTCTAACGTCGATAAACAATACACAAGCATACACTGCCTTGCCTTTCCCCTGGCGCCCATCTCAGCCTCCCTTCAGCCTCATCTTCCGACCAATAGCATCACATTCTCCACCCCCAGCACAGCGAATCCTGTGCTCTTTTCCCTTAACCCACACGCACCTGTCCATGCTGGGGGCCTAGGCGCCCTCGAGCGGCAGCTAGTTATGCCGCTGTGGCGTCTCTTGGATGCCGGGCCTATGGTTGTAGCCAGCCCCGGCAAGGGTTGATTATCGTTTCTGTCTACCAGGCCTGGGTGGCGGGTTGCATTCGCTCTTCTGCGTCGCTTCCCCCAGTGAGAACATGCCTTGCCGTGCCGGGTTCCATTTGCTTTTAGGCGCCTTTTGGGTCGTTTCTTTTTCCTTTCCTTCTCTACGGTTCCGCTTCTGTTTTCCCGAGCAATGGCTTATTTTGAATAAACATCCTCTACCCGCTCTCCTCACCTCTGATTTCTCGATTCTCTCCTTTCCAGACCCGTCTTCGACTCCAGCGTTGATAGCACGGGGCGTCTCCGGGCGTCACTACTCTCTCCAGTCATGACCTTTCGCCATCCCTTTGACAATAACAGGAATGCTCGTTTTTGGTGTCAACTTGGCCTCATTGTGTCATGGATCGTAGGGACGACGGCCATCATTGGCGGTGGTGCCGCTGTCCACGCCACGCAGCACACCGGCGCCCTTTCGTTCGACCTATCCTCGACTGTCCGTGAAGTCCTGCCGCTCCTCATCAACCTCGTCGTCACCCTGCTCAACGACAGCATGGGCTACATTCACGCCTGCTCGCTGCGCTGGGCCCTGCAGCGCGAGGGCAAGCTCGACTTCAACTCCAACCTGCGGCTACTGACGTGCGCTAGCCGTAGCCCGCCCAACGCCTGGTATGCCAATGTCGTTTACCTGACGGGCATCGTGCTGGCGTACTCGTCGCCGTCGCTGATTTTCCTGAGTCTCAATCCGGGCCTCGCCGCCGTTCTGGGCCATGCCGTCGAGGAGACTGCAGTCACCGACAAGGACGACACGTCGTCCATCCACCTCAACCCCTTCGCGCTGCTCCTGTTCGGCGTCGGCCTGGTGCTGCAGGCCCTGGTCTCCACGTGGGCGCTGACCACTACGATCCCGACATGGAGCGCCAATCCATTCGACGTTGTGAGCGCCTGCATGGACCCCGACATCGCGGCCGGCGGCTACCGCGTCCGGTACCGGCCCGGCCGCTGCATGATGAGCGTGCACATGGCGCGCGAGGACCGCGCCGTCCTGCAGCCGTCCAAGCGCCAGCGACCCATGATCACGGCACACCGCTCCGTGCGCTACGTCTATGCGCTGCTGGTCGCGCTGCCGGTGGCAATCGGCGCCTGGGGCGGCATCGCGTTCGCCATCATTCTGCGCGGCGACCACGACGGCGTGCTAGGCCGGTCGTGGGCGCTGCTGCCCTGGTTCACTGGCAGCGCCGAGACGGCGTCTTGCGACTCCATTTTGTCCGGAACCAAGCCGTACGCCTGCACCGAAGGCACACCGCTGCTCAATATCGGCTGGTCGCGCAGCGTGGCCGGGTCCGTCGGGTCCGTGTTCTACATTGCGCTGTTCCAGGCCGCGCTGACCCTGGCGCTGCACTGCGCCGAGCTGCTCGTCAATCTGTCGCGCGACGAGGCCGTCTTCCGCCAGCTGCTGAGCCGTCGCGGCACGACCAACAGCACCAACTCCGTGCTGGCCGCCATGACCGCATGGCAGACGCTCGTGCTCTTCGCCTTCAAGGCCGCCGTGCACTGGCTGTTTGGCCTCGCGCTCAACGTGTCGTACAACGTCGGCATCATCATGTACCCGCCGCAGATCTTCTATCTCTGCGGCCTGGCCCTTGCCGTCACCCTCTTCGGCACCGTGCTCGCCCTGCACTGCCACAGCGGATACCTGCCCAGCGCCTTTGGGCACATCCAGACCATTGCCGACCTGGTCGACGAGTGGGCGGACACGGGCTGCATGTTCTGGGGCCACAAAGCCGACGGGACGGCCCCTGGCGAGCCGTGCTATGCCGGCACCAGCACCAAGCGCCTCAGCCCTGTGCGGCCAACATGCTGGTATGGCGGCATGCCGAAAGTGACCCGCGACGAGATGATGTACCAGATAGGCTATGCGCAGGCCGCTTCGCGCTACAGTATGGTCCAAAGCGAGCACTCACACCAGCAGCAACACCGGCAGGGGCAGGAATGGACTCCGTTGCAGCAGCGGCTGCAACGGAATCCTTCAGACGATACCACACCGTTTCTCCGCCCTTGGGTATGACAGTCCACCAGTGAGTAGTATCAGCGTCTATCGGTACTCCCGATTCGTGCAGGGCGGCCATAACAACGGACATTGCCGTCCGACACTTTGATGAACGAGGATTTAGGCGTTTGGCAATAGACTTGACAGCGGTTGAATTGAACTTCAATTTCCATGATTGGTCAGCATGGTCATGTGATGCTCTTATATAGCTTCCACCAATCACAGCTCGCTCTTACCGCAAACGGTTCTGTGGGCCTTAATATTCTGTTTTTTTTCTTCTTCCAACTCCCCAACTTCCTCTCCCTGCCAACATCATCTTGACCGCGCTCCCATCCCTCCCTCTTCCGCCTACAACGCGACAGAGTCTTTGTTTCTTTCCCTTACTTGATCGCCATTACTATTGTTGCTGAGCGCGACATCTTTTCGTCTTCTCTTTTTTCCCTCTTTTACTCTTGCTTTCCTCGTCTTCTCAGCTACACGAGCGCAGCATACGAACGATCGCACGCTGCGTTGCTGCAGGACCTCCCCCCCCGGTCTGCAGGCAGCTACCATTATGTCTGAATTTCTTGGGTATGCAGTCATTCCTGAGCTGCCCTGCTGTTGCTAGACTGTCCTCCAGCCGATGGCCAGCCTGCCAACAGCCTAGGGCGAGCGTTATTTGCCTGGCGCTCTGCCTCTCGTCTTGCCTAGCTCACATCGTCTGTCTATTGCAGGGCTCGCATTTCGCTCATCTCCAAGAGCGACATTAGGTCAGTATCTGCCTTTTATCTCCTTCTAGTCTTCCTTCCTAACTTTTTCTAGATATTCGGGCGTTCTACACGAAATCAACTCCGAAGAATCCACCGTTTCTCTCGAAAATGTTGTTTCCTACGGCACCGAAGGCCGCCGAGGCCAGCCCGACGAAGAGATCCCGCCGGCCGACCAGATTTACGAGTATATCGTCTTTCGCGGTAGCGACGTGAAGGATCTCCGTATCGAAGGGACCCCCGCTTCTAATCCGCCACCGGTGCCCAATGACCCGGCCATCCTAGGTGTACGTATACCTTGACTGTCTACCATTGCAAACCCTTGCCCCCTGCGCAGCCTCAAACGCCTTTTATGATGAAATATTTCGGATGTTAAACAGTATTATCACTGAATTGCGCAAACAATACCATGTTGATATTTTCCGTTGCCTTCCTTCTGATTCGGCGCTTTCTTTTTCCTCTTTTTTCATCCTTATTCTGCTCATACATTTTGCTGACTTGGCGAATCTCTTTCAGGCTCGTCCGCGCCCTACGAATACCGGCAACAATGCCCCGCCACCGCCATATGCACAGGGGCCCCCTCAAGGACCCCCACAACAAGCCGGCCGCGGAGGCCCAGGCATGCCTCCCGGGCCTGGCGGCCCAGGTGGTCCGGGCGGCCCGGGCGGTCCGGGGTTTATGCCGAACATGCCCATGCCACCCAACTCCGGTGGCTGGGGTCCCAACGGCCCGTCTCCTCGCAACTTTCCCTACCCGCCGCCACCTGGCTGGTACCCCCCACAGGGGCCTGGCTTTGGGCCGAATGGACCTGGTGGCCCTCCGGGCCCTGGTGGTCCCCAGTGGAATAATAATGGGTTTTACCCACCAGGCCCCCGACAGCCACCCTTTATGGCTGGTCCGCCAACTGGTCCGCCTGGCCCGCCTGGTCCACAAAACGCCATCCAGTCACCACAGGCAAGACCGCAGCCGCAACCGCAGCCGCAGCCGCAACAGGGATTGCCGCCACAGCAGCAACAGGCGCCTGAAGTGCGGGCTTCCCCTTCTGGTGCTGGCTCGACAAAGCCGAAGGGCGCGGCCCCTCCTGAACCCGAACCAAAATCGTTGAGCCAACCTCCAACCCAGCCAACTCCGAGCAGCGCGGCATCGGGTGCTGGTGCTGGTACTAGCACAAAGCGACCGGCTGGTGTACCGTCGGCCTCGGCTCCAAAGAATGATGCCGTGGAGTTGCCTACTGGATCCAGAAACGTCACTAGAATAACGCCCATTGTTCCGTTACCAGACGGCCTTGTGAAGAAGGCTACGACGCAGACAACTGTGACTCAGGTGGTGGACGTGTCCAATGCTGCAACAGTGCGTGACGCAACTTTGGCTGCCAAGGCAGCTGTTGCTGTGGCCATGGCCAAGTTGGAGGGTCCGGGTGGCTCTTCAGCCCCAGCCCCAGGTGGTTCCTCAGCTCCAGCTCCCGCTCCCGCAACCAATGGCTCCACAACCGCGTTGGACAATCTCAGCAAACGAATCAATGACATGCGCGTGAACGCTAGCCAGACGAGTGCCTCTGGTAATGGAAACCATTACAACAACAGCGGGGGTGGTGGAGGCGGCAACTACCCGCGGGCACGTGGTGGTCGCAATGGCTATGGTGGCCCCCGGACGGCGCGAGTGGAGGTTCCTGACACGCCTTTTGACTTTGCATCGGCCAACGCCAAGTTCAAGAAGGACGAGGTTGTCAAGGTGGCTAGCGCAGGAAATGTGTCGGATACGGCCGCCCCGACCGCTGGATCCGAGCTGCCTGCGGCCGATGCGGGTGCGACCGATGGCGACGCAGACGATGGGGCGGCTTATAGCAAAACGCGGTCCTTTTTCGACAACATATCAAGTGAGGCAAAGGATCGGGCAGCGAGCAACGGCCAGAGAGTTGGCGGCCGTGAGTGGCGTGGCGAAGAACAGCGCAAGAACATGGAGACGTTTGGCCAGGGCAGTGTTGACGGTGGCTTCCGTGGTTTTCGCGGACGTGGACGGGGTCGTGGCCGCGGCAGCTTCAACCGGGGACGCGGCAATGCTACTGGCTACCGCCGACACAACAATGCCGGCAACGAACAGCAGCAGTAGGATGCTGCTAAAGAGACGAGCTCGCCCAAGTGCCTTTGGAGCGGATATGGCTGCGTTTCGGACTCATTTTGACCGGGATTGTTTTTCTTTTCGTACACGTTTGTCATTTCGTTGGTTTTGCCTTTTTTTTCTCTCTGCTCTATGCGCCATGGTGCGTCGGTCTGAGGCCAGGAAAGGGAAAAGGAACCTGTGCTTTTTTTATCCTTGCCTGGAGTTCTGGACGTCTGATGTTTCTTTGTTTGCTATTTTCTTGCCGCTATTTGCCATGTCTTGTTATGTATGAATAGGAACAACCACCGGCCGGACACAAGGGTTTCGACAGGAAACGGTGCTGTTCGCAGGGTGGTTGACAGGAGACGGAAGAAAACCGGAAAACCAGTTTTGGGGAGTACGTTCCTTGTCTGTTGTTGATACGACAGAAGGGCGTATCTTCCTTTTTTTTTTTTTTTTCAGATCTCTTGGTTGACAACTGTCTCGGTCCAAGGGAAGCAATATACCACAGTTGATTCTGGAATAATGCTCGTTTGTGAAATTGTGCTAGGCTATGCGATGGACGCAGGCACTCTTTGGTATAAAACATGAGGCAAAAAAAAAGGAAAAATAAATACAGAGCGATGTGCTCAACGGCAACTCTTTGCCCCCTCACCTCACGTCTCGTCCTCCGACCCTTCCGACCAAGACTCGTACACGACCAGAGGGGCCTTGCCCTGTGCGCTGACGCTGCCGCTGGTGAGGCCCGCAAGTGGCGGCAGGGCGGTCTCCCCCGCGGCCGCGTCCTCGTCCTCTTCTTCGACGAGTCCGTCTTCCTCCTCGTCACTCTCGTCGTCCTTGTCGCTCTCGTCCTCCTCGGTCTCGCCTTCGCTGCTGGTCTCGCTCTCCTCTTCCGGCGGCGGCACTGGTGTCGGTACCGCCGAGTCGTCCACCTCCTGGATCCCGGGCCAGCGCTGCGTCCTTTGCTTCTTGGCCGCCGGCGGTTGGGGGCCCTTGCTTCCGGCAGCGGCGACGCCGTCCTCGTTGTCGTCGTCGTCGTCGTCCTCTTCTTCCACAGCATTGTCGCCGTCGACAGCGCGCCGCGCGGTCGAGCCCAC
Organism: Ceratocystiopsis minuta; assembly: GCA_001676865.1. Taxonomy (NCBI): domain Eukaryota; kingdom Fungi; phylum Ascomycota; class Sordariomycetes; order Ophiostomatales; family Ophiostomataceae; genus Ceratocystiopsis; species Ceratocystiopsis minuta. The sequence goes on from LZPB01000077.1 coordinate 74,240, forward strand.
GATGTGGCCTGCCGGGAGCTGCTGCTGCTGGTCCTCCCCTGCAGCGGCCGGCACGGGCAGCGCATAGAGGGTCGGAAACTCGAGCACGGCGCGGCCCCGGAGGGCAGTGGCAAGCGTGTCGTGCGCCTCCAGCGGGATGAGCTCCTTGGGCGGCGGGCCCTTGGCGGGACGCGGAGCAGCAGCAGTCGCAGCAGCATCGCCTACCGGGACCATGGGCAGCCGCGGGCGCAGGAGGTAGAAGCGGACGCTGCTGCTTTCGGCGCTGCCGTCAGTGCTGCCGCCGTGGCCATTGCTCAGTGCCGGCTCGTCGCCTGTGTCCTCGTCCGCGTCCTGGGTGGCGGCAGCAGCAGCGTCGGCAGCAGCGGCTACGGCTGCAGCCTTGCGGCGCACGCGGTCCTCCTCGGCGTCGGCCAGCGTCACGCCGTTCTTCTGCAGCACCCAGCCCATGGTGGACGCGTACAGGCGCGACAGCGGCTCGTGGTCCATGTGGCGGCGGAGGATCCGCGTCGGCTTGCCGGCGGGCCCGTCCTCGTACACGAGCCACTCGACCTGCCAGGCAATGCAGCAGTCGCCGATGGGGCGTGCGCCGCGTCCCTTTTTCGTGCGCGCCGTTTCTGCCGCTGCCGCGGCCGGCGCCTCGGCTCCTTCCTTGTCGCCGGCATCGTCGCCAGCACCGGTGGTGGGAGCGCCGCCCGGGCGAGGCGGGAGGGGCACCACGGTCGTGCCGTTCTCGCGCTGGCGGGCCATGCCGCGCGGCATGCCGAACCACTGGATGCCGCCGCGCTGGCACAGCAGGTGGACGCGCTTGCTGGGGCCGCCGCTGGCGGGGGCGACCGCGTGGGCGGCGGACGGGGCCCGGGCCGGCACGAAGCGCAGCTCGTCGCCGTGCCACTCCTTGACCAGCGGGGGGAGGGTGGAGTGCTGGTGCGGCTTCTGGTTGGAGGCCAGGGGCCGCTTGTTCCGGGCTGGGCCGTCGTCGGCCAGGGCGGCCTCGAGCACGCGCGGCTTCTCGAGCTCGCCGCGGCGCAGCAGGCGGCGCTCGTCGACGATCTGCTTCTCGGCGCGGGTGCGGGCCAGCTCGATGCCGCGCAAGAAGTTGAAGTCGTGGTCGATGCCCGCGGGCGTGCACAGGCGGCTGCGCGGCACGTAGGCGGTGACGTCGCGGATGCCGCTGCAGCCCGCGCGGACGCGGTGGCGGCGGCTGCAGACGACGGAACAGGAGCGCGTGCCGCAGCGGGGGCACTTGTAGCGGGGCGGCACGGCGCGGCAGACGCTGCAGAGGGACGTCAGTACCGCATCCGCGTCGGCGGCGGGGGGAGGGGGTGTCGAGACGGAAGCCATGGTTGGCACGGGGGGGTTGTCGAGAAAGTAGAGACAGAAGTGAAAAGAAACCAAATTTGGAAGACAAATTGTTACGGCAGAAAAAGTGCGATAAGAAATTTGTTGCTTATCGCCGAGCCAGCATCTCTAGTTCAGCCGTTTTCTCCCTTTTCCTCCCTTTTTTTTCTTGAGACGAGCTATTTGGACTGTGTTTTTCAGCTATTTGGACTGTAGTACATGTGAAAAATACGCTAATTTACAGTACATAAAATTTGTAAACTGTGTGTACCTTGCGAAGCACGCCTGTCTCGTATACGCTGTATCGTATTACGCCCGCTAAATCCTACGATCGCT
>LZPB01000078.1:242-27982 GCA_001676865.1 Ceratocystiopsis minuta
CAGCAGCAGCAGCAACCGCAACCACGGCAGCGGCGGCAGAAGACGAGGACGAAAAGACGCCGACAGCGGACGCCATGCCGATCGACCCGGCGCTCGAAGACGAGGACGAGAACAGCAGCAGCGCGCTGCGCAAAGGCAAGGAGGCCGCCCTGGCCGCCGCCGCCGCCGCGCAGCAGCCGCCCCTCGTCGCCCTGACGCCGGCCCTGCGCACCACCTGGACCGAGGACGACATGCTGCAGGCGATCAGCAAGATCCAGAAGCAGGCCGCCGCGCCGCCGGCGGCCGTGTCCGTCGAGCTGCCCGCGCGGTCGGCCGTGGCGGCGGCGGCGGCGGCAGGATCTGCACGGGGCACTGGCCGGCCACGGACGACGGCGACTCCCGCGGCAGCGGCACCGTCCGTGGCGCGCCGCACCGGGGCTACAGGGTCGACCCGCGGCCGCGGCGGCCGCGGCGGACGGCAGGCCGGCGGGACCGGTCGCGGCGGACCGTCGACGATGCAGGTGGACTGATGGAGGCATTCTTACTTGGCGTTTGGGGGCTTCTAGACAACAAAAAAGGAACGGCAACCGGCATCGATTTCTCTTCTTTGTCTGCGGACTTTCTTCTTTTCCTCTCCGTCTCTCAACAGCTGTGCACGCCTTGTATTAAAAGAAAGGCCGTGCAGAACAGCATCGCGTCCAGGCCAAAAGCTTAAAAAAAAACAGCTCTGCCTCTGACCGATTTCTTGGGGAACCCGACTTCTGTCCTCCTCGTGCCCTGCCTGCTCGGGTTCCTCCTCTTGGATCGTTTCTCTGTAAAAAAATCGGAAACGTCGCAAGCCATTCGTTCACGGTAAAAAAAGCCCGTGTTTCCTTCTGCTTTCCTCCTCTTCGATGCCATGCCGACGCTGCCAGGCGTCTCCTGTGCAGTGGCTGTCCCGTTCCAATCAAAGAAAACAATACAGTTCTTTGCTGTGTGCGCAAGAGGCGGCCAGCAGGAGACCGCGGCCGCAGAGGGAACGTTTCCAGTCCCCCATCCGCTGCTGTCGTCCGTCTCGCACGCATTGTCGCTCTGTCGTTCGCCGCGTTGCTGTGTCGCCTTTTTTTGTTGTCGGCCTTCCATTTTCGTGTCCTTTTCCTTCTTTTTTCGGTTTTCGTAGATTGCTGGTTGTCGAAGCGGAAAACAAAACAAACAAATCAAACATAAATCAAACACACACCACCCGCTGGATCCCGCCGCTCACTGCAGCAGCTCCACGTCCAGCCCGATCGAGCGCATAAACAGGTTCACGCTCTGCAGGCGCTGCGTCGCCAGGTCCGCCGGCAGCGTCTTGGCCACCGCCACCGTGTCCATGACCCGGTCCTTGACCGCCAGCACCAGCCGCTGCTGCTGGTCCGGGTTCGCGCCGATGCCCAGCGCCGCCAGCAGCTGCCACACGTACATGTCCTCGCTCGACGCCACCGTGCCCGGGAACATGTGCGGCAGCGTCGGCTCCAGCAGGTCGAAGAACGTCGTGTACGTCGCCTCCCACGCCTGCCACTGCGGCGGCGTCCCGCCCGCCGCCTGCTTGATCAGCTCCGCCCGGCTCAGGATCATCGTCAGCATCGACGCCCCGATCCGCGACTTGGCCACCACCGCCACCTGCAGGTTGCTGACCAGCCCCAGCACCCCCGTCACCAGGTCCAGCCCCAGCTCCGCCATAAAGTTGAACAGCGTGTGGATCACCGTCTGGATGAACAGGTCGATGCTCTCGCGCAGCGCCGCGTTCAGCTGCGTGTCGCCGTTGTTCACCTGCGCCTGCCGCACAATGTCCAGCTGGTCCAGGTGCACCACAATCATCGTCAGCAGCGTCGCCCGCAGCTCGTGCGACAGGAACCGGAACACCCGCGGAATCGCCTTCTTGCCCTTGGGCACCGACAGGAACGCGATGAACGGGTGCACCGGGAACGCCCCGATCGGCTCGTGCACCTTGAGCTCGCGCCACAGCTGCCCCGTCAGCTGCTGCATCGTCTCCGACCACTGCGCAAACCGCTGCAGCTGCGCCTCGTCCGCCGCCTCCGCCCCCGGCCGCGCCGGCATCTTGCGGTCATGGTCCTCAATCTCCATCAGCGTCGCGTACACCTTCTCAATGTTCCCCAGAACCGCTTTGCGATCCATCACCGCACCCGTCGCCGTGCTGCCGCCGCCGCCGCCCGCGTTGTGGTGGCTCGACGACCGCGACGACTTGTGCGCACTGCCCGGCCGGTCGCCCGCACCGCTGCCCCCCCCCGCCGCCGCCGCCGCCGCCGCCGCCGCGCCGCCGCTGCTGCTGCTGCTGCTGGCGCCGCCCTCGGCGCGCTTGATGTTCAGCAGCGGCTTGGGCGTCTTGGCGTTGCTGAACGAGATCTTCCCCAGCGTGCCCGCCAGGATGAGCTGCCGGTTCTTGGGCCGGTTCTTCGCCGCCTCCACCGCCCGCTGCACCTGCTGGTCCATGCGCTGGATGTGGTTCTCCGCCGCCCGGTCGCGGTTGAACCGCCGCCCGTTGTTCGGCCGCCCGCCCGTCTGGAACAGGTACGTCTGCGCAAAGTTGTTCAGCGGCTGGCTCGGGTGCTGCCGCGTCGTGCCGCGGATCTGGCTCAGCACCTGGTAGTAAAAGTCCTCTTTCAGCGCCTCGTCCGTCCCGTGCTCGTTGGGGTTGCCCGTCGCCGTCACCAACTGCTGCAGCTGGATCCGCGTCACAAAGTTCTTGTCCTGCGGCGTCATCAGCCCGTTGCTCTTCGAGAGCACAAAAATCTTGTGGTTCCGCTTGGCCCGTTTGGCCTCCTGCTCCAGGTACGCCGCCTTTTCCTCTTCCGAAAGGTGCGCCAGCTGCGACGGGTGCGTAATGATCGGCCCCCCGGCTCCGATCGAGCTGGTCTGCCGATGGTGCTGGTGCGGCGGCCCAGGGTATCCCGGGAAGCCCGCCGAACCGAACGGCGCGCCCTCCACGCCGCCGCCAGACATGCGGTTCTGGTTCTGGAGAATCTGCGTCGGCTGCTGCACAGGGGGCGCCTGCTGGAAGGGAGGAAGGCCTGCCGCCGGACCAGGAGGCGGCTGCTGCTGCACGTCAGGGCGCTGCAGGATCGTCATCGGGTGCTGCTGAGGCTGCGTGCCATCCACAAAGGGTCCCGGTGGCGGAACACCGTAGCCATAGTCCATCGGTGGCTGCTGCTGCGGCTGCTGCTGCTGCTGAGGCACGCTCTGGCCCGGCACATTCTGCGCGTAGGCCGGCGTAGCGGGCTTCTTCTGCGACCGCATGGCGGCCTCCACCTCCTCCAGGCTCAAGATCTTGCGGCTGCCCGAGGGCGGCTTGGGCGCTACCTGGCTCGCCGGCGGCGTGGCCGTGGCCGGCTTCTTGGGCGCGACACCCCACAAGGCTGCGTCGACCTGCATGTCGGGCTCGGGCTCGTGGTACTTCTCGTAGCCAGAGCGCGCAGGCCGCGCAGACCCGTAGTAGTCGTGACCAGGGCCGCTGAAGTGCTGGGACGGGTGCTGGGGCGGCTGCTGCTGGTACTGGTTCTGGTTCTGATACGGCTGCTGGTACTGGGACGGGGCCGCCCGGGACCCGGCCTGAGCCGGCCCGCCAGAGGTGGCGCCGGCTACCGGCTGCAGGAGGTTGAAACGGGCGTGCTCCTCGTCGATGGCGCCGGCCACCTTGGCCGTTTGGCCGAAAAAGTCAAAATCCTTGCCAACGCTGGACGCGCCAAACGCTCCGCCACCGCCGCCGCCACCGCCGCCGCCGCTGCCACCGCCAAAGGTGTCGTCGTTGAACGCATCCCCCGTCTCCTCCAGCTCGTCGCCCAGGCCGTCGTACGTGTCTTCGAACTCGAGGGCGTCGTCGATGTTCTGGCCGCTGGACAAGCCGGCAAACGGATCGTGAGCCTGTGAGAACCCGGGCGCCTGTGCGTTGTGACGCGAGGCGTCAAAGCCAAAAGAGGCCATGCTTGGTTGTCGTGATGGACCTCGTCGATGGATGTGCGCGTTGTTGGTGGAAACGCGGGAAGGGCCAGAGAACGGCGAAAAGGCAAAAATCTGGTGGACGGGGGGGGCGTGATGGTTCTGTGGGGACGCTGAGCCAATGAGATGATGCCACCAACCCCGTTCCGTTGTCACGTGCTTTTCTTTCGATAAGGCAATTGTGCCTCTGGTTTTCTTTGTTTCTTTTTTGTTTTCTTACCGCACGTCATTGTGGTGTATCTTGCTCTTTTCCATCGTACATGGAAGAGACACCTCTGGATCGCGTTCGACCTGACTGTCTTGCCTTAAATTGACCGGGTGTCACGCCGTATCGAGGTATGTGCGTTGTGGAATGGCGACCGTGTCCAGGGGTTCACACCAGGATCGAGGCGCCAGCGACCGACGCAGATTGCTCTCAACGAGCGTCTCACTCCTAATACAACCAGATGCCCTGGCATCTCCTCACTGCACACACACCGCACCTGTTCCACGCGTCTGCGCTGGGACGCTGCACTTCCTATGCCCTTTACGGACGCCTCGTATAGGGGGCCAAGAAGCTGCTCATTTCAGCCCTCCCTACGGCGCCAATGTGTCTCGCGGAAGAATGCTCATCTTCGGCATCGCGCAGGGAGGCCAGCCAGGAGGCTCTACTCTATATCGTCGTACTCCGTAATACGTCGTGACGCGTAGACTAGTCGCGCTAGTGCTTGTGGGGACGGGAAAGTCCAGATCTACTCCGTACGCAAGTCCCTGCCAGGGGACGAGGCTGGCATCCCGGACAGAGCACTGCTTGGGTGCCCTTCCTCGTGGCCCTGGCAGGTCCTTGCGCATTTCCGTCGTGGGATTCTTCGTATCGCATCGTCCTGACAGGCCACGTAAGGCCTAGCCCGGCGCGCGCCTGCTAAATATATACGAAGTACGAGGCCCCATAAAAATCATACGCGTACCGGAGTACGGAGTACAAAAAAATACTGCTACTGCGACAGCGCCGCTGGGCATACGTTTAGCGTCCGGGAGCCCTTTCAGGTGCGTCTGGCGATTATTGAGCGCCCTGTCTCCCTCCCTTGGCCCACCCCTTTTTGTACTCCGTATCCCTTTCCGCTCTTTCATCCTCCTCTGCCTCCCTCCGCGACTGTCGCTGTCGTGCTGCCGAGCCACTTGTCCTCTTTAACCTATTATTCTGCCCTCGTCTCTTTTTCTCTTCGCTTCGTTCTCTTCTCTTCTTTCTTTTCGCTTCCTTTTTTCGACAGTTGTCCCGCTAGACGCTCTTGGCATCATCATCTTCTTTTGGGCCTTTGCAGCCGCATCGACACTCCTTTCCCAAAGCCTCTGCCCGCCCAGGGCAACCGTTGAACGACCGTACGGCCCGCCGACCTCGAAGCCCATCGACAGCCTGTCCGGCGCCGGCCTCAGCACCCCCCCATCCTCGTCAACCAGAGCGGCCCTGCTGGTCGCCTGCCCGACGCCGCCATGGTTGGCAACGCCCGCTACGTGCGGTACATCGTTATTGCGTTTTTCGTACGTGGCCGTCCCTTGTTGCAGTCTCTTGTTGCGCTCCCTGTCCTTCACTGCTAACGCCTCTGCCTTCCCCTAGGTTCTGGCCGTTATCTACTTCGTCTCCAACTCCACCGACAATGCTGCGCTGCGGACGCCCGAAATGCTCGGCCTGAAGCCGAAGACGAACGGAGAGCCTGCCCCCCCCGCTGCCGCCTCCGGGGACCAGTCGTCGATCAAGGATGACACTGGGTCGGGCAAGACGGACAGCAGCGCCGTGAACACGCCGCTGGCCATGACGCCCAACGACGCCGGCTTCGAGTTGCCCGCCGAGACAGCCCCCGGCCCGCGTATGAACGCCACGTTTGTCACGCTTGCGCGCAACAACGACCTCTGGGAAGTGGCGCGCTCCATCCGCCAGGTGGAGGACCGTTTCAACCGCCGCTACCATTACGACTGGGTCTTTCTCAACGACAAGGCCTTCAGCGAGGAGTTCATCAAGGTCACAAGCACGCTGATTTCGGGCAAGACGCACTACGGTCTGATTCCGGAGAAGCACTGGTCGTACCCCGACTTCATCGACCAGGAGAAGGCCAAGCAGGTGCGCGAGGACATGGGCCGGAGAAAGATCATCTACGGCGACTCCGTCAGCTACCGCCACATGTGCCGCTTCGAGTCGGGCTTCTTCTTCCGCCAGGAACTGATGCTCAACTATGAATACTACTGGCGCGTCGAGCCGAGCGTCGAGTACTTCTGCGACATCCACTACGACCCCTTCCGCTTCATGCACGAGAACAACAAGAAGTACTCGTTCGTCCTGAGTCTGTACGAGTACGTCGAGACCATTCCCACGCTCTGGGACAGCGTCAAGAAGTTTATCTCGAACCACCCCGAGCACATTGTCGAGGGCAACGCCATGAACTGGCTGTCCGACGACGGCGGCAACACGTACAACCACTGCCATTTCGTATGTATCCCCTCGCATGTCCTTTTTTCTGTTTGACCCGTGACTCCTGCTAACACGCCACAGTGGTCCAACTTTGAAATTGGCAATCTGAACTGGCTGCGGTCCCAGGCCTACATCGACTTCTTCGAGTCCCTGGACCAGGACGGTGGCTTCTTCTACGAGCGCTGGGGCGACGCGCCGGTGCACTCGATCGCCGCGGGCCTTCTGTTGAAGAAGGAGGACATCCACTTCTTCGACGACATTGCCTACTACCACGTTCCCTTTACCCACTGCCCGACGAACCCGGAGCGGCGGAATGAGCTGCGGTGTCACTGCGATCCCACTAAGAACTTTGACTGGAAGGGCTACTCTTGTAAGTTTCTTCGATTTGGCGGTCGGCCACTCGGCGTATGTGCGTCCGTTTCTAACGTTTTCAGGCACGGCAAAATTCCACGACGTCCTCGGATTGGAAAGACCCCATGGTTGGGAGAAGCAGACGTAAGGCCGGGCGGTCTTGCGTCTTCTCATTTACCGCCACGAGGTGCAAAGCTAGTCCACAGCAGAACGGAAAGGAGACGGCAAGAGCGCAGTTGGCGCTACTTTATATCCTGTCGCGCCTCGTGCTACTGTCTCTCTTTTTCTTATGCCACAAGCCGTCCACCTGTGGCGTATCGTCGGACATCAACTGGTCGCTTTATTATTGTTTTTCTTCTTTATTCTTCGTTCCTTTGGGTCTACTTCGGATACTCCAGCTGTGGCCGATGCTATGGGCGATGTCTGCTTTGCGAAAAGAGAAAGAAAAACGGATAGGGGTTGGGGATGGGCACTGTATCATAAACGGAACACATAACTTGGGCAACGGTTGGGTGCGGTGCCGTATCTAGGGCACAAGAACGGGCAGGGACTCGGCACGTTGCCGAAACAATATCATCATGAAGCAATTTAACATGACATGCACATTCTCAAACATAACGGTTGCCTATCTATCCCATAATACAAAGGTGCTGCTTCTCTCCTCGCCGTCTCCCGTGTCCCGACGATCGATCAGCGACCAACGGAAGCCTTCTTCGGCTTCTTGGTGCCGTACTTGCTTCGGCTCGTCGTCCGGTGCGTGACACCACCCTGTACTATTGTTAGGAAAGCGGCAAGACATGGGAAAAGAAGACAAACGCATGCAAAGAGAAACACGCACCAAGTCCAATGCGCCCCGAATCAAGTGGTACCGCACACCAGGGCAGTCCTGGGTGCGCCCGCCGCGCACGAGCACGACGCTGTGCTGCTGGATGTTGTGGCCCTCGCCGGGGATGTAGGCCGTGATCATGCGGCCATTGGACAGCCGCACACGCGCCGTCTTGCGCTCGCCCGAGTTGGGCTTCTTGGGGCGCGTGATGCCGACCTTGAGGCACACGCCCTTCATCATGGGCGCGCGCACCTCGGCGAGCGCGGGCGACACGGCGTGGCGGGCGCGCTGGGGCTTGCGGCAGCCGCGGAGGACCTGGTTGAGCGTGGCCGCGGCGGCCGGGGAGGCAGAGAAGGCGCGCAGGCCCAGAGCTGTTGAGGTGGCAGGCGCAAAGGCGGCGGCAGCGGCGGAGGAGACGCGCGCGAGCACGGAGGTCGCCGGCGCGCGCGGCACGACGCCGGCGGCGCACGCGGCAGGCCGCGGACCGGCCAGCCGCTGGGGGCAGAGCAGCCGCCGCACAAGCACCGAGGCCATGCTGTAGGTGGCGGTGCAGGGGAATAGGGGTGGGAGGCGGGGAGAGAGGGGTGCGGTTGCGATCGTCGTCTCGGGCAACGAACGTCGGTCTCTCCAGGCGTGGCAGCAGCCCTGAAAATCCGATCGTCGAAAAACAATCACGTGCAAAGCATTTTCAGAAGCTTCGGCGCTCTACTTTTTCCGGCCAAGTGCAGTGGGTCCCGCATCCCACAGTTCGGCATTGGGGTTATCCTCGGCTTGTCCTGGGGGACCCCGCGGTTCAAAACGATGGCCCATGTTGTCAATGGGTCAATACCCCATGGGATGCTCCGTCTGGAGTACGGAGCACGCTCTCGTAGAAGGACGATAGGGCTCGCGTCTCTGGCTCTCGGTTTTCTCGGTATTCTCCTTTTTTTTGCCCCTGTGGACGTTTAATACCTTCTTCTTCCCCCACCCAGCGATTTCTTTCCCCTTCACCTACCCCAACTGGCTGTTTATTCTTTTCTTCGTCCTCTGGTGTCCTCTCCAAACTCCGCGGCTTCTCAAACGCACATGCCAATCAACCAGTAAACCCTCCCAGAACACCACCACAATGTCGTCTATTGCACGGGCACTCCGTCCCGTCCTGCGGAAGGGCTGCCAAATGTCGGCGGTCTCCCGGCTGGCTGTAGCGCCGCGACGGACTCTGCCAACACGGATGGCCACGCTCCAAGTGTATGTTCACATGTTTGTTGATCTTTTTTTGCCCTTTTACTTCCTAAACACAATATTGACTTTTCTGTTCCAGTGCCCGCCCCTTCTCTGTGACGCGCGCTCGCCGCGACGCGGAAGACGGCGAGATTGGCCACCTGCCCATTACATCCCTGACCGAGATCGAGTCCTCTATGCAGGAGGCCGTGCAACGATTCGCCAACGAGGTCGTCCTGCCCAAGGCGCGCGAGATGGACGAGGCCGAGGCCATGGACCCGGCCGTGGTGGAGCGCCTGTTCGAGCAGGGCCTGATGGGCATTGAGATCCCCGAGGAGTACGGCGGCTCTGGCATGAGCTTCACGTCTGCGCTGGTAGCGATCGAGGAGCTGGCGCGCGTGGACCCGAGCGTGAGCGTCATGGTGGACGTGCACAACACGCTGGTGAACACCCTGTTTCTGCGGTACGGGAACGCGGAGCTGAAGAAGCGCGTGCTGCCGAAGCTGGCGACAGGGTCGGTCGGCTCGTTCTGCCTGTCGGAGCCGGTGTCGGGCTCGGACGCGTTTGCGCTGGCGACGCGGGCGACGGAGACGGAGTCCGGGTTCCGGATCTCGGGCTCCAAGATGTGGATCACCAACAGCATGGAGTCGGAGGTGTTCGTGGTGTTTGCCAACCTGGACCCGAGCAAGGGCTACAAGGGCATCACGGCGTTCCTGGTGGAGAAGGGCACGCCGGGCTTCTCGATTGCCAAGAAAGAGAAGAAGCTGGGCATCCGGGCCAGCAGCACATGCGTCATCAACTTTGACGACGTCGACATCCCCAAGGAGAACCTGATCGGCGAGCGTGGCCAGGGCTACAAGTACGCCATCAGCCTGCTGAACGAGGGCCGCATCGGCATCGCCGCGCAGATGACGGGCCTGGCGCTGGGCGCGTGGGAGAACGCCGTGCGCTACTGCTGGAACGACCGCAAGCAGTTCGGCCAGCTTATCGGCGAGTTCCAGGGCATGCAGCACCAGATTGCGCAGTCCTACGTCGAGATCCAGGCCGCGCGCGCGCTCGTCTTCAACGCGGCGCGCAAGAAGGAGGTCGGCGAGGACTTTGTCAAGGACGCCGCCATGGCCAAGCTGTACGCGTCCCAGGTGGCCGGCCGCGTCAGCAGCCTGGCCGTCGAGTGGATGGGCGGCATGGGCTTTGTGCGCGAGGGCCTGGCCGAGAAGTTCTTCCGCGACAGCAAGATCGGCGCCATCTACGAGGGCACCAGCAACATCCAGCTCAACACCATTGCCAAGATGCTCCAGAAGGAGTACACCACATAAAGGAGGCAGATAGGGTCTATTTTTCTCTTTTTTTTTCCAATAGAAGTATGCAAAGCCGAGCAAAACAGAAGGAGAACATGCAGCCGCAAAGCATTGGATTCGTTTATGGGACTCGCTGCGTGCTGCAAATCGTGCCACGTTAGATATCCGCCACCGACGGCGCTCTCTCGGTGAGACGAAGGACGAAAAGAAACGTTGCAGGCGATACATTGGGCAGCTTTCGTATAGGATCGAGCATGCCCGTCTCTCTTCAAAAGCATGATGTTCGAAACCCTGCCTATCACGTGCACGGTACCGGGTGCTACACATTTCGGCAAGGCGACGGTCCGCATACGGAAAGTCCTACATCTAGGACTTTTGCGGAGGCAAGGCCCAGAAGATACAACTCGTTCCTCCGACGAAGCAGACGGCGGAAAAAAGAGCAGCCAAAGACCGCTTACGTACTCAGATCATAAACTCACGATATTTTGATATAACTCTTGTTTTAGAGAGGGGTCGTTGGTTTTTGGGGGGGGTTTCCACGGCCCCTTTTCCAGCAAGGTCCTTTATACAGCAGCGTCGCTTCCTCTTCGGCCGCCTGTAAGATGCGACACGGACCACCTTGCCTCCCCACAGCCCACACCCTGCAAAAGACGCTATAAGGCGCTACCCAGTCAGATAGCCCCTCTCTTTCTCCTGCTTCTTTTCTTCCCCTCCTCGAGTCCCTCACCCAATAATTCCCTGATCCGCCAACTCGCCCTCGACTGCTCTTGGGCTGCCATTTCCCTCCTCTCCCTTCCTATCGTTTACCTCGCCGCCAACGGTCCTACAACCCGCGGCTGTCTCCCCGGCCAATCCGCCGTCTCCGCCCTCGGGTTACCCCTCCCTCCGTCCCTACGCCCGCGTCTGCCTCCTGAAGCCTCCCTTGCGCGAACACGCGACCTTGGCACACCGCACAGCTGGGTTTTCGCGCAAAACCTCCGTCTCCGCGGCATACGATCTCACTCTGCAACAGCGAGAGAGTGTACGGTCGAGCATCGGGACGCAGAGCCGAACCACAAACAAGACGCGAGGCGCAAGTCGAGAGACTGCAGAAAAGACAGACCGGAGACAACGACACCGGTCCGCCAGACAATACAAGCCAAGGCTTCCCGCATATTCTGTGGCTCGATCTACCAGAGACGCGCAGTCTAGAACAGCCTTCCGCCCCCTCGTTTGCACATACCGTTGATGCGGCTTTTCTCCTCTGCACATAGCCTTCTGCATCATTCCGTTTCTTGCTTTCCTAGCATTGTGCCATCTCCCAGCCTAACCCCGACCTGCACGCCACATACAGAGGCGCCCATCTAAAGCCCAATAAGCTTACCGATCAGAAGGAGGCTGTGTGTGCCTTACCTGGTCTCCATCAGCCCTATATTACGTGTCCCCCACGTTTGCTACCAAGCATCTTTTGAAGTCCTTTTGGGCGTCACTCGCTCGTTCTCTATACCCTAGCATCGATACAGCACCTCTTTCCCCTGTCCTACGTGCCGCGCGATCAGTCGCGCGGCCCTCCTAAAGCAGCAATCATGAACGAAGATGAGCGGATCATGGACATCTACAAGAAGATTGAGCGGGAAAAGGCTCTAATCCAGGCGGCGAACATGATGCGACTGCAGACAACAAACGATGCTGTCCTCTCCAAGATCGACTCGCAGATCCGGGACGGTCGCCGGAACCTCGAGTTCTTCGAGGGGAAGCTGCGTGAGTTCCAGATGCGCCGCCTCGGCCAGGGCGTGGACCAGATGAGCCTGGCGTCCGGTGGCACTGCCGGCTCCAGAACGTCTGCGTCCTTGCGACCTCAGAGCGCCCATCTGCGCGCACAACAGGAAGGCCCGCCCACGCCGCCGCCGAAGGATGCCTGGGACACCTCTACCTTGAACTCCTACAGTTCCCGTCCTGGTGATCTGCAGTCGCCCTCCTCCTACTCCGCCGGGGCCCCTGCGACCACCCCGACCACGGACAAGATTCGTGCCAACTTTACCAAGCTAGGTATGCATTCGCACACTCCGTGTCGCCTCCCTGACCCGGCTGAAATGGTGCACACATTCTTACGTTTATAACAGACCTCATCAAATACGACTCGCCCTATCTGGGCCCTCGGATTCAGCACATGCTGTCCCAACTGAAGTTCAAGCTCAACGTTGAAGAACAGTACCTTAGGGGCATCGAGAAGATGTTGCAGCTGTACCAGATTGAGGGCGACAAGAAGAGCAGGTCCGACGCCGCTTCGAAGAAGGTGGAAAGCAAGCAGAAGATCATGTTGCTCAAGCAGGCATTGAGGAGATACGAGGAGCTGCACATTGATATGGACGACTCCAACGACTCCCCTGATGGTATGGATCTCTGGAGGCTCTCCGCTGTTCTCGTCTTATTGCTGTTTACTGACCTCCAGAAGACGATAGCATCAATATCCCCAACATGAGAAAGCCGCTCTCGGGTCAGCTCTCGATTCGGGTCATGGCGGTCAAAGATGTCGACCATGCCCCGACAGGCCGGTTCAGTCGCGGCCCAGACACATTTGTCGCCGTTAAGGTGGAAGACAATGTGGCAGCGCGCACGAGACTGTCGCGGACGGATCGGTGGGAAAACGAATTCCACAACATCGAGGTGGACAAGGCGAACGAAATTGAACTCACGGTCTACGACAAACCCGGAGAACACGCCATCCCCATCGGCATGCTGTGGGTGCGCATCTCGGACATTGCCGAGGAGATTCGCCGGAAAAGGATCGAGGCCGAGATCAACAACTCTGGATGGGTGTCTGCCGACAAAATGTCCAGCGGCGCCGCCCGCACGCCACCGGCTCAATTTCCCATGAACCCCCAGGCCCAGTTCAACCCGCCGCCCGGGGCCCCGGGCGCCCTTTCGCCGCAGCTGCAACAACCTGGCAGTGTGTACGACGCACCACTGCAGCCACCGCCCCAGCTGTCCCCGGAGCCCATCACGGGCTGGTTCAACCTGGAACCGGCCGGCCAAATCCAGCTGAACTTGAACTTCATCCGCCAGAACAAGGACCGTCGGCCGATCGACCTCGGTCTGGGCCGCAAAGGCGCCATCCGCCAGCGCAAAGAGGAAGTGCACGAGATGTACGGCCACAAGTTCGTTGAGCGCCAGTTCTATAACATTATGCGCTGCGCGTTCTGCGGCGACTTCCTTAAGGGCGGTGCGGGGATGCAGTGCGAAGACTGCAAGTATACGTGCCACGTCAAATGCTTTACCAACGTCGTCATCAAATGCATCAGCAAGTCCAATGCCGAGACCGATCCGGACGAGGAGAAGATCAACCACCGCATTCCCCATCGCTTCCAGCCCTTTGGCAATTACACAGCGAACTGGTGCTGCCACTGTGGCTATCTGCTCCCCTTTGGCAAGAAGAGTTGCCGCAAGTGCTCAGGTATGTTTTTTTTTTACGTGTTCCTTCAACCAACGCCCTGTTCTCGGATTGAGCAAGCGTCTAATTCGATACAGAATGCGGTCTCACCGCACACTCTGGATGTACACATCTTGTCCCTGATTTCTGTGGCATGACCATGGCGGTCGCCAACGAGATCATGAAAAGTATCCGTGGACAGAAGACAAAGGGGAAAACGGCATCGGTGGCGCTGAGTGGCCGCACACTGAGACCAGGGAAGCCCAGCGGCGCACAGCAAGGTCCTTATGGGACCCATGGCTCCATACACCAGACGCCCTACGGCCCTGGGGCGGCATCGGCCGAAGCGACAGAGGCTGCAAAAGCCATGTATGCCAGCCAAACCTCGCCGGTGCGGACACACGATCCGCACCGCAGAACAAGCACGGCCTCGTCAGCAGCCGCTGCCGCGGCGACAGCCGCCATGTCAGGGGTAGTGGATGGCGATGCAAAGGCCGGAACAGGGCCTGGGGGTGCGTGGAATGCTGCAGGATACAGAGATCCGCAGGCTGGCCAGCCAGGTCCGTACGGCAACCAACCGCAACAAAGGAAGTACAATCCTGCCGACTACATCAACGTGGGCCAGTATCCTGCTGCCCAGCTTCCGGGCCAGCAGATGCACATGCAGCAAGCACCGGTCGGCATGCAGCAACTGCCTGCTGCCGTGCAGCCGCCGGCGCAGAACCTGTACCAGCAGCAGCCACCGCAGCAACAGCATCAGCAAACGGCGCAGCAAGCGCCGCCACAGATGTTGGCGCCAGTCAAGCAGCCGGTGAGCGAACCGTCGACGGCAGCTACCACGCCGCCGACGCCGGGTGGCAGCACGACGTCGGTGGCCAAGAAACCGCTACCCTCGGCGACGGACCCGGGCACCGGGCAGCGGATTGGGCTTGACCACTTCAACTTTTTGGCTGTGCTGGGCAAGGGCAACTTTGGCAAGGTGATGCTGGCGGAGACGAAGCGGTCGAAGAAGCTCTATGCCATCAAGGTTCTTAAGAAGGAGTTTATCATCGAGAACGACGAGGTGGAGAGCATCCGGTCGGAGAAGCGGGTGTTTCTGATTGCGAACCGGGAGCGGCACCCGTTCCTGACCAATCTGCACGCGTGTTTCCAGACGGAGACGCGGGTGTACTTTGTGATGGAGTACGTCAGCGGCGGCGATCTGATGCTGCACATCCAGCGCGGGCAGTTTGGGCTGCGGCGTGCGCAGTTCTATGCGGCCGAGGTGTGCCTGGCGCTCAAGTACTTCCACGAGAACGGCGTGATCTACCGGGACCTGAAGCTGGACAACATCCTGTTGACGCTGGACGGGCACATCAAGATTGCCGACTACGGCCTGTGCAAGGAGGACATGTGGTATGGCTCGACGACGAGCACGTTCTGTGGAACGCCCGAGTTTATGGCGCCGGAGGTAAGAGTCTTTTTGTTTTCCGGGTTTCCCGTCTGATGGTCTGTGGAAGCTGACAAGGTAGATTCTCCTGGACAAGAAGTACGGCCGGGCCGTGGACTGGTGGGCGTTTGGCGTTCTGATCTACCAGATGCTCCTGCAGCAGTCGCCGTTCCGCGGCGAGGAGGAGGACGAGATCTACGATGCGATCCTGGGCGACGAGCCGCTGTACCCGATCCACATGCCGCGGGACTCGGTGTCGATTCTGCAGAAGCTGCTGACGAGCGACCCCGACAAGCGGCTGGGCAGCGGGCCGACGGACGCGCAGGAGGTGATGTCGCAGCCGTTCTTCCGCAACATCAACTGGGAGGACATCTACCACAAGCGGGTGCAGCCGCCGTTCCTGCCGACGATCAAGAGCGAGACGGACACGAGCAACTTTGACTCGGAGTTTACGAGCGTCACGCCCGTGCTGACACCCGTGCAGTCTGGTAGGTGGTGTGTTGCGCATGAATCCTTATTTTGCCTTGCTAACGCGCTACAGTGCTCTCGCAGGTCATGCAGGAAGAGTTCCGCGGGTTTTCGTACACGGCAGACTTTGTGTAAGCTATGCGGGAAGCAGGGCAGGGAGGAAACAAATCGGCAGGGGTCCCCATGGGGTTGGTTTTGTGTTGTTGGATATAGGCGATGGATGTTTTTGTGTCATGAGCCAGCACCGTCGCTCCCTAGAAAAGTATCTACACGTTTTGCACTGGCGATGTTGGCGGCTGTTGTGGAATCTGTGTAATGTTGTCGCGTTTGATTTCCATCTTTCGCTCTATTCTCCCCCCCAAAAGCAATAGACATGATTCTTGCGACCGCTTCTATGGATGTACATGGCCGTTCTCTTCCAAGACTGGTTGGTATACAGAGGCCCGATGCTACTGCCCCCGCAGCGCAAACACAACACTGCCGACCACGAGGGCGCCGGCCGCCGCGCTCTGGACGGCCAGCAGCGACAGGTCGCGCATCGACAGCGAGACGGGCCGGTCGCTGGCCAGGTCGCGCGCCCAGGCCCGGCAGCGGGCGGCGTCGGCGGCGGCGGCGGCCTGGACGTCGGGCCAGGAGCGGGCGCGGAGGGCGTCGGCCAGGGACGGGCCGGGCGGGGCCGGGGGGGTCTCTGGTTCTGGGGGTGGGGTCGGTGGTGCTGTCGTCTCCTCCTCGGGCTCTGGGGCGGCCGCCGCCGCGTCGGCACTGGTGATGCCCGCGTGGGCCGCCGCTGCCGTCACAATGGCCACGGCGGCGCGCACGTCGGCGACGTCCTGGCGGACCTCGGCGAGGGCGCCGGACTCGGCCTCGGCGATGCTGCGCATGAGGCGGGCGCGGCGCCACGGCTCGGCGACGAGCTGCAGCAGCAGGAAGAGCAGGACGTTGACGGCCATGAGCCCCCAGGTGCCCCAGGTGCTCTGGCGGCGGATGCGGTCGCTCCAGACCTGCTCCTCGTGGTAGCGCTTGAGCATGCCGGCGGTCAGCTCGGCGCTGAGGCGGGCCTCGGCGGCCTCGGCGTCCTGCAGCGCGTCGACGGCGTGCTGGGCGCCGGTCTCGAGCTCGTGGTCGGCGCGGTACAGCGCGGTGAAGCGCTCCAGGTCCGCGGGCGCCCAGCTGTCCTTGCGCGCGAGCAGCGTGGTCACCTCGCGCTGCGTGGCCGCGCGCCGCTCGTTGACGGCCTGGTACGCGCGGCGGGCGTGGCGCAGCGCGGTCTGGGCCTCGGCCAGCTGCGTCTCGAGCGCCGCGTTGCGCGCCTTGATCTGCTCGATCGCCGAGTAGCCGGTCAGGTCGTTGAGCGCCTGCGACGCCACCAGCACGCGGTCCTGGAACTCGTCCATGAAGCGCGAGAAGCGCGCCGACAGGCGCGAGCGGCGCGACTCGGCCGCGGACGGCAGCGACGCGGAGAGGGAGGGCGCAGACGCGGTCGAGGGTGCTGGTGACGCGGGGGTGGCAGTGTCCGAGGACGGTGGTGGTGAGGCCGATTCTCGTTCTTGTGTCGGTTGGTCGCTAGAGGAGGGCTTCTGGGTCGTAGAGGCCGGGGTCGTAGAGGCCGAGGACGAGTAGCATCTCGGCCCGGCACAGCCGCTCTGGGGCCATGCCTGCCGAAGCCACGTCGTCCTCGGGGGGAGCAGCGGTCGTAGGTGTCCTGTCGCGGCGGGGTGGTGCAACGAAAGGGGCCTGCTGCGCCGGGCCGGCTCCGCCGCCGCCGTCACGGCCCGGCAGAGAAGCGCACGGGCCCCGTGCAGCTGCGCCCGTGGCTGCCGTCGCAGCGCCGCCGCCACGGCCACCATCGGGGGAGATGCGCGCGGGAGGCACGCGCAGCCGAGCTTGCCGAGCGTTGCCGTCGCCGTCGGTGGGCACCGGAGCTTCCACGGGTTGTCGGTAGGGACAAGCTCTGGTTGAGGCAGCACTATGTCTGGTCGTACTTCTGAGTGTCCTGGCTCGTCGTGGGTGTCGCGCTGCGCCGTGTTGTCGTCGCAGCCGAGAAGCGGGAGGGGCGTGCTCGCACGAAAAAAGGTACACGCCGCAGCTCGGCTGTGGAGAAGGAGCCGGCCCGCTTTTCTGGCTGTTCGGCAACAGACGGGAGCGTTACGGCGCTGTGTCTGGAATCACTCGAGCTGTTGGGTTTCGATTGATTGGGAATCTCTGCTTCCTTGCCTTGTCCCGTGGTGCATGTTCCTGTCGTCCATGCTTGCAGGCGGGAGCAGCGCTGGACAGGGTAGAGCCTGTTCTTGTTTGGGACCGGAGCTCGTGATGGCGTTCTGGCCCTGTAAACGATCTCGTGGGCACAAGCCCTGACGCCTGAGAATAGAGAGCGGACAGATCCAGCCTTCCTCCTCGAGGTCTGACATCTGTTGAGAGTCGCACGTGATGGCGATGCCTAGTCGCGCACGACTGACAGCAGGAACGCCCTGGCTGTAGCTCCTTCTCTCTCGGGCAACACCCCCTAAGAGAACTGCTGAGTCAAACGTCTCCCCGATGAGAGATCTGTATCTGTGACCATAGCTGTGGTAGAAGAACGCAGTTCGTTGGAGACGATAGCTCGCTTTGAATACGAGAGACTTGTTTTCACGGTTCCGCATTTGGTTGCATTGCTTTTTTTGGCAGTTCTATGTCATACAGCGTGAAGGGCTCGGCAGCGGCACAGCGAGCGCTTCCGGTCCCTCTGGGGATCGAAGGCGTGAGCGGCATGCTGAGCTGCCGCCGGTCCAGTGCGTTGGACGCAGCAAGCGGCCGTCTCTGCAGCGAAGGGCCACTGAGGACCTGCGGTCCATGCAGGCCAGTGGATGGAACCGCATCCCCAAGGGTCTGTCCCGTCCGACAGCCTGGAGAGGAGACGGCTCCAGGACCCCGGCGCAACAAGGCAGACCTGCTTCCCTGTTGCCCCCGGGGCCGGTGCCCGTCTGGGTATCTTGTTCTTCCGGTCCTCCGGCCCGCTCACTCGACGTTGGCCAGCACCACCTTGTCGCGCTCGGCCGCGCGCTTGGTGTCCTTCTTCTTGCTGTGCTTGCGGCGGTTCTCCTCCTTGCGCTTGATCGAGCGCAGCATCTCCGTGTTGATCTCGTCCGCCTTCTTGACCACCTTGGGCAGGTGGCGGTGCCGCAGGATGCGCCGCACCTCGGGCATGTGCTGGTAGCGCTCCTTGAGCGTCGCGTCGTACTCGAGCTTCTGCCGCTCCGCCGCCGACTTGATGCCCTGCCGGCTGGCCGCGACCGCGCGCCACAGCCGCACGTTGCCCTCGTCCGAGCCCGACAGCACGTAGTTGGTGTCCGCCGTGTACGCGACCGCCTGCACGTGCGCCATGCGCCGCGTGTGGTACACGTCGCGGCTGCGGCCCGCGTGCACGTCGAACAGCCGGATCGTGCGGTCCCACGAGCCGCTGACGAGCTCGGTGCCGGTGGCGTTGAAGTCGAGCGACAGCACGGCGCCCGTGTGGCCCTTTTGGATGTTGCGCGCGCGGCCCATGTTGCGCATGTCGAAGTGGTAGATGTTGTAGTCCTCGCTGCCGACGGCAAAGTTCATCGCCTCCTGCGGGTTCCAGGCCAGGTCGTTGCAGGCAAACGACAGCACCGTCTTGTGGATCGGCGACGACGTGCGCAGGTCGTAGAACACCAGGCTGCGGTCGCTGCCGCACGAGCCCAGCAGGCTGGTCTCCACCTGGTTCATGCGCACCGCCGTGATCGTGTCCACCGTGTGCGGCCACGCCATCGTCTCCGACAGCGCCGGCGCCGACTGCGCCAGGTCGTACACGAAGATGCGCGACGAGCCCGACACGGCCGCGGCGGGCAGCGACCGGTGGCTCGACACGGACGTGAACGCGCAGTCGCCGAGGGCCGAGGTCACGTCGCCGGTGGCAGCGTCGAGGATGGAGATGTTGCGGTCGGTGCCACACTGGGGGGTTAGCCAGGAAGATGAGCGAGGCGGGGGGGGGGGNNGGGGGGGGGGGGGGGGGGGACATACTGAGACGAGATAGCGGCCGTTTTGGGCCCGGACCCAGGAAATGCCCTTGACCATGCCCTGCAAGGTTAGCGATAGACCATTATTGAAAAACTGTTTTCACCCACCTCATGAACCTTGGCCTTCTGCGTCTCCTCCCGCGTCGCCAGGTCCCAGATGCGCACGACGCCGTCGCCGCTCGCCGACGCCAGGCGGTCCAGCGCCTCCACGTCCTTGGCCAGGCAGTACACGCCGTCCTGGTGGCCGGCGCCCAGCTGCGCCACAAACGGCGCCGCAAACATGCGCTCCATCTTGGCCGCCTGCAGCGCGCGCGTGTACTCGCGGGCGCGCTCGAACGGGTGCAGGGCCGGGTCGTGGTTGCGCTGCTGGTGCGCGGCCGAGTCGGCGGACCGGCTGAGGATTTTGACTTTCTGGGGGGGTTAGCGGGAGCTGTCCTCGGTTGTCTCGCTTCTCGCGTTGCACGTACCATTGTGTCGAGTCTGTCGTCGTCGATGTCGATGTCGATGGCGATGTCGTCTGGAAAAAAAAAAAGTAAAGTTCAGAAAAAAACGTCGGCAGAAAAAGAGCTTAGCGTTTGGTGCGTGCTTTACCATTTCTGATTGGCCGCGTGGCGAGTTCTCCACAAGACCATATGCTAACCGTATTCGGAATTACGGTCACCGCCTTTTGTTCGGAAATCATCACATTGCTGCTCTACCTATCCCTGCCCATGCCTAATGCCAAACTACATGCGCCCTCAGTACAGCCGTCCCGGCTCCGAGGCCGTCGTCGCCCGGCCGCCGCCCTTCTCCTCGTCCGACACCTTGGCGCCGCTGCTGGACGCCGGCCCGTCCTCGTACACGGCCGACAGCTGCTCGTCCAGCGCGTCGCCGACCTCCATCCACCGGCCCGTCGCGCTGCAGGCGGGCACCGGGCTGATGCGGCAGAAGAGCCAGTACGTGCCGAAGGCGACGAGGAAGCCGCAGAAGAAGTTGAGGTTGTACACGTACGTCGCGCCAGCGGGCACCTTGCGGCCGATGGCGCCGGCGAAGCCGACGACATTGATCACAATGCCGCAGATGTACGCGGCGTACGCGCGCCAGTTGAAGCCGAGCGTGTAGTAGTACGGGCCGCCCTTGCGGCCGTCGTACAGCTCGCTGACCTCGAGGTAGCCGCGGCGCACGGCGTAGTAGTCCGAGGCCATGACGCCGGCGATGGACGACAGGAACACCGAGTACGCCGACAGGTACGTGGTGAACTGGTTCGTCGACGTCAGCAGCGTGTACGGGCACATGGCCAGGCCGACGGCCGCGCAGATGTAGCCGCCGCGGCGGATGTTGAGGAAGCGCGGCAGCAGCGCCGTCAGGTCGGTGCCGGCGGACACCGAGTTGGCGGCGATGTTGGTGCCCAGCTGGGCCAGCGCAAAGGCCAGCGCGATGACGAACACGCCGAAGCGCGCGCCCGAGCCGCCCTCGGTGATGAAGTGGTCCAGCATGTTGATCGGGTTCCAGATGGGCTCGTCGTACAGCACCACGGACGCGGAGCTGACAAAGATGCCGATGAAGCTGGTGATGGCGAAGCCGCACGGGATCGTGATCAGCTGCGGCAGGAACGCGTTGCTCGGCTTCTTGGCGAAGCGCGCAAAGTCCGGGTCGTTGACGATCAGCGTGGCAAAGTTGGCAATGCTGCTCATGATGCCGGTCACCATCGTCCAGCCCAGGTCCGAGCCGTGCAGTGTGGCCGGCTGGTGGATCACGGGGCCGGCGCCGCCCGCCCGCACCAGCACCCAGATGAAGAAGGCAATGCCGGCAATGGGCACGAAGATGGCCTTGGCCGTGAACAGGTGGCGGATCGTCTGCACGGGGAACCAGATGGCCGGCAGCGAGCACAGCCAGAAGATGAAGAAGGACGCATAGTCGGCGGTTGTCGTGCCGGACGTGGCGGAGAAGGTGTTGTGGATGAGGTCACGGTCCTGGGTTGTCAGTGGCGTTCAGCATGCGGCGGGCTGTGGACAGGAGGGTCTTACCCAGCTCTTCCAGATCGACCGGATCATCAGGTAGACACAGTTGCCGCCGATGTACGACTGCACGCCATACCAGATGCAAGCTGATGGTTAGTGAGCGGGCGTGTGCGTGGGCCAGAGGAGCAGAGAGAGAACGCACCCATCGCTGCACGGTTGAAGACCGGCCACAGACTCCCCCAGATGCCAAACGACGCGCGGTTCACGACCGGGAAGCCGATGTGGTACACGGCGCCAATGCGGCCCGTCAGACACACAAACGCCGCCGCAATGGTGTAGCCCACCCAGACGCAGATCCACGACTGCCACCACGACAGCCCGTTGACGACCATGGTGCCGCTGATCATCCACGTGTTGATGTTGAAGGCATCGCTGATCCAGAAGGCCACAAAGTTCCAGGCGCCCCATTTGCGCCGGGCTGGCTCGACCGGCTTGAGGTCGTGGTTCGTCAGCATGAGCTGCGCGGCCGTCAGGCCGGGCTCAGACTCGACGGCCAGCTTCTCGATGAGCCGGCGTGCAGACATGGTGCCAGGGGGGGGGGGGGGGNNAAAAAAAAAAGAAGAAAGGGAGGGGTAGCCTGGCCCAACGGTGTCTGTCTGTCAAACAAAGGTCGATCTTCGTTGGGGGCCCTCTTGTGACATATATAAACGATCAACAGTAGCAGGGGCAGAAAGACCGCGCCAAGGATCCCAGTTTTTTACCAAGATGATATCATGGATCCAAGCCGGACAAGGCCCGCCCACCGAACCCCCCATACGGGATGGTGTTTACATAGCCTGGCTGCCACCGACAAGATAAGAGAAGCCCGTTCGGGGATCTCCATCCCGGGCAATCTCCAACGGCGCACGACACGATAGCAGACTCCTGCTGAACCACCTTGCTGAACGGCTCAGGAATGCAACCTTCTCCGTCGCCAGAAGAAGGCGTTATGCCCGATTGCTCCTAGCGTAGTAGGCACCTGCATGAGTGTCGTAGATAGAGGGATAAATGGGACACATACGCGGCCGGGCAAGCAAAAAGAGCGCGTACCAAAGACCAATAGTGTTCACTGGCAGCGGCGAGGGTTCGGTGCATCACGGAGTAGGCGAGGCCCAGCAAGAGAAACAGTGGAGCCGGCACAATACGCTTGTCAGGCGAACGAATAAGGCTCTTGCTAGCGGCGGGGCGGCTGGATAAGAAGACCGCGGGGGATAAGCTTTACTCGATGGAATCGAGCAATACAAACAAGAACTGCGAGGCGACTAGACAAGGTACATGCTAGCAGCCCAGCCATTTTTTCAGCAGGGCGATTAATAGAAATAGGCATATGGAATAAGAGCGCTCACACTACTCAACGGGAAAAGGCAAGGTAGGTGATTGGTCAAAGGAAGAACAGAGGTGGAAATAAAGAACAAAAAAGAAAAACAAAAAATGGGAAAAAGAAGAAGACAAAACACGCAGATGAAGATTCAAGATACCGCAAACTCAGAAATAGAACTGTCAACTATCGCTTTCTTACCCAAACAATGCCCCCCCAAAACGCCGTCGGCAATCCGACTATCATGCCTATCGCATGGTTCTTTCGTATTACGCATTCGAGTCCGTAACGGGTCCCGTCTGCCATCGAAGCCCCCAGCCCCAAGGGGAGCTTCTAGCGCGGCCGTCCAACGGGGCATCCCAGCCGCAGGGATGCTGCCCATGCTCCTTATCTCTTTGTTGGCCTTTCGCGCGACGACTCCGTACGGGTCCGTCCCGAGCACGGCGATCGTCCCTTCAGTCATGTCCGTTTTTCGGCTATACCGAAGAAGGCGATCCCGACGGCATGGCCGTGCCACGCGCACGACGCACGACGCAAGATACGACGCACAGCATGGACCGTCGAGCGTGCCACGCGGCAGCGGCTCTGGCATGCGCAGAGCCCTGGGCGCCCTGTGCGCCGCGACCCGTGCCGGCACACCGTGCAGTGTCCGAGCGTGGGAGGCGCGTCCCCACTTTTTCTAGTCACACAGCATAAGAGGAACAAGACGAACATCACAACGGATGAGAAAAGATTCACCAACCGTTGTCAACCAACACATTCTGAGATGAGCGGTGACAGTTTGAAAACGGTCTATCTAGTGGACTGTCGACAACTTCGTCGACAGCTGATCGTCAATAGACATTTCCTGAATAACGAACCCTTTTTTTTTCGTTTATAATCACTTGACAGTAATACTATTAACAAAAGCGTAACAAAAATGCTTCGCATCTACCATGCAAATGACCTACAGATTGAGTACTTCTGTTGCCGTTTCAGCTGACGCACGTTAGGGTTGACGACATCATAACTCACGGCCCCCAACAGGTGAATACATCATACCGCACTGTAAAAAAATATGTAAGCAAAGTATGCCTCTCATGTCCCCGAGGAAGAAATGATCGAATCGCCTTCTGCCATCAATCCTTCAGCTTTTCCATCTGTGCATCAACCGGAACACGACACGGCCGATCATTCCCAGACAAAACCAGAAAAACCAAGCAGACGGCGGCACAGCCGAGTTTCACTACGAAGGTATACAAGCCATGACGGAGATCAAGCACGACGGACCCAAAACCTGGGACGAAGAGAAAGAAGTATGCCGCGAAAAGCTTACCGAGGCCCTCACGACCGTCCTCCGGACCACGAGCCGGATGTACCGCGCTGCGAAACAGATCCAGGCCGCCGTGGACGAAAGCGCGGCCTTGATCGCGACGGCCGATGTGCAGACTGCGCAGGACGCGGCCAGCGCCGCGACGGACGCCGCCTTTGCCGCCGGTCTCATCGCCGACATGACCGACAGCTTGTTCAAGCATGCCGTGGTCGGTCCGCTGCTTGGGCCGATCGCCCGGAGCGCGGAAAGGGCGGCGGCGTTGGCGGCCACGGCGGCGGCGCCGACCTACGACGCGGACGCGCTCGTGAAAGGGACCGCGCGTGCTCTCGAGGCGGTGCCCATTCCCGCCATGTCCTGGGCGCTCGCCGCCGTGGGCGTGGACCTCGAGAGGACCCAGCGCCGCACCAGGGCGCTGCACCACCAGCCGCCCCAGACCAACGGCGCCCGGCCCGCGACCGAGCACATCAAGATGCTCCTGCGCGGCGTCGTGGCCAGCCACGAGTGGCACGGAAAGGCGGATGCCGAGGTGGCGGCCATGGCCGTGGTCGCCGTGGCGGCCGCGGTCCAGGACGCCCACGACGCGGCCTTTATGCCCCTTGTGATTCTGTGTGCGGCCGAAATACAACGGCAGGCTGCGGGCGTGCATCTGGCGACCGAGCGGGGTGCTCTGATTCAAAAGCTCGTGGAGGACGCCTGCGTGGTCCAGGAGAACGCCTACAGGGCCGTGCTGGCGGCCAAGCAGCAAGCCGAAGCGGCCCTGGCCTCGACAAAGCGCCGCCTCGAGGAGGAGGGTCGCGGGGTGGGTCGGCGTTCTTAAACCGAACCTAGCCCTATGCGCGAGCATAGTCTGTGCGGCCCGCGTGATATAGTCTGCCGGCGCATGTCGAGGGGCTGGCAATGACACCGGGTAAGGGGGGCGTTTCTGGGCATCTTTGCTTTTTGGGGGATTGGAGTTCTGGGGAATATACCCACGTGTCATAATGACACGGTTTTACGCGCGGCCATTTGTTTACCTGATAAATAGGGAAGGAGGTGAAAATGTGAAAACGGAAGGTGCCTCCCACTTTTGGGGGGATTAATAAAAGAAGGATTCTGCCGGCCTGCCGAGAAAAAAAACCTACTGTAAACAAGACAATTTTGCCATTTTTTCTCTGTTCCTTTCTGCGTGGAGAAGAGACAGAGCATCTCTTTTGACCAGCGCCATGGTTTCGACCGATCTTTCCGGGTAAGGACAAGAAGTGCATCTGTCTTAAGAGCATCACAATACTAATATATGTTATAAAAATAGGATCGCAATCCCCTGTGTTGTCGGCGCCCTAACAATCGCCGCAGCAGTCGTCGCTATCTAGTTTACGCGACGGCAGCAGGTGAAGGCAGACCGGGCCGACGCGCTGTCGGCGAAACTCCTTGCGGACGGGCAACCGGCAACCTTGGCCCTTCTTCTCTCGATGGGAAAGGCGACCAGGCGAAACCGCGTACAGCGGTTCTTTTTAGGCCCCGGTACGACCTGCGACTACCGGCTTTTCCTCGCAACGAGCATCGTAAACGTCTACGAGTTGCTCGAACAAGCAAGCGAGAAGGAGGAGGTGGCGCGCGTCAGACTTGAAAACGCGGACGAGAGCATCAAAGAAAAGGCGCGAGAGCGCCTGCAAGCCTGCACTGACGTGACTGGAGCTCTGTCCATCACGTTAGTTGAAATGCAGAACCTCCGGGCAGGCGATGTCGACGAGGAGGCTGCCGGCTTCACGGATGAGGGTAATGCTGGTGGTGCCAGAACCGCGTACAGCGGTTCTTTCTAGGAAAAAGCACAGCGACGGACTACCGATACTTCCTAGCCATGAGCATCGTGTGGCGGCGGGGCCTGCGGACCCGGAGGCGGCGATTCGGGCGGTGGTGGCGGCGGCCACGAGAGTGACGGCGGCGGCCACGAGAGTGACGGCGGCTGCAACGATGGCGGCGGCCAGGGCGGCGGCGGAGGCGGCGGCGGGAGCGGCGGCAGCGTTGCCTACGAGTTGCTCGAAAAAGCCAGCGAGAAGGAGGAGGCGGCCCGCGCCAACTTTGAAAACGCGGACGAGAACTCGAAAGAGAAGGCGCGAGAGCGCTTGCGGGCCTCAGCCGACGTCGTGGGGGCTTTGACCGCCACGTTGGCAGAGATGCAAGCCCTCCGGCCCCCCCAAGTCGATGAGGAGGCTGCCAGCAGTGGCGACGAGAGATCTGGTAGTGGTGCGGAAGATGCCGGTGATCGTGAAGATGCTGCTTCTGTTGGTGATGCCGGCGATGGGGGGACAGGACGAGTTCAGGCGTCCCATTGTGGAGACGTGTTTTCTCGACTTTACTCGTACAGTTTGAAAATACGGAGTAGATGAGGGACTTTGACTGGTTTTATTTCTTTAGCACCCTCTACTCTACCCTCTAAAAATCAAGTATACTTTCCCTCCCAGGCCCAGTTTAGGATTGCGATCGTCCGGATCCAGTTTTCTGCAACTATCCGTACATCTACAGGTTTTCACGCCAAGTTTGCTTTCTGTTTTCGCATCTCGCCCGCAAAGCCCACAAGCAACTCTCCACGCCCGACATCCACGCCACCATGAGCACATCCGCAGCCAGCGCGGCGGCCGTCGAGCGGCCGGCGATGGCATCGAAGCCGCAGTTCATCTTCTTCACCGACTTTGACGGCACGATCACGCTGGAGGACACCAACGACTACATGACGGACAACCTGGGGTTTGGGCCGGCGCTGCGGCGGCAGGGCAACGCGGACGTGCTGGACGGGCGGCGCACGTTCCGCGACGCGTTCCAGGAGATGCTGGACTCGGTGCGGACGACGTCGTTTGCGGACTGCATTGCGCTGCTGAAGAAGGAGATCAAGCTGGACCCGCACTTTGCGGCGTTTTTCGCGTGGGCGGAGCAGCACAACGTGCCGATTGTGGTGCTGAGCGGCGGCATGGCGCCGGTGATCCACGGGCTGCTGAGCCACTGGCTGGGGGCAGAGGCGGTGGACCGGCGGCTGCAGATTGTGAGCAACGACGTGGCGCTGCGGGACGGCAGCAGCAGCGGCGACGCCAAGGCGGACGCGGAGCGGCTCTACAATGAGCCGGGCGCGTGGCGGCTGGTGTACCACGACGCGAGCGCGTTTGGGCACGACAAGTCGCTGGAGATCCGCAAGTACGCGCGCATGGGGGCCGGGCGGCCGACGCTGTTCTACGCGGGCGACGGGGTGTCGGACCTGTCGGCGGCGCACGAGTGCGACCTGATGTTTGCCAAGGCGGGCCGCGACCTGGTGACGTACTGCCGGCGCGAGAAGGTGCCGTTTGCCGAGTTCCGCGACTTTGGCGACATTGCGCGGACGGTGGAGGACGTGGTGGCGGGCCGGACGACGATCGCGGAGGTGATTGCGAAGGAGTAGGTTCTATGAGACGAGATAGATGGCTAGAATAGACTACACAACAAACCCCCTGGATCACTCCGTCGGCTTCGGCTCCGCCGGCACCAGGTACCAGATCACCAGCATGCCGGCCAGCAGCACCAGCACGATCGGGTGCAGCACGACGGGCCCCTTGGCCTGGGCGATCATGCCGGTGACGAAGGGGGCGGCGGCGCCGCCGGCGCTGCCAAAGGCGGCCATGACGCTGACGCCGGCGACGCGCTCGCGGCGGCTGAGCCCGCGCATCAGCAAGCCGGCGGCCGTCGGGTACACGGGCCCCAGCAGCAGGCCGACGACGGCGACGGCGACGGCGTCG
>LZPB01000078.1:28450-74353 GCA_001676865.1 Ceratocystiopsis minuta
ACGACGACCACGTGGTCGTCGTCGTCGTCGGCAGCCTCGTCCTCCTTCGGGTGCTCGCTCGGGGGCGACGTCGGGTTGGGGGTCGAGGCCGACGCCGTGCCCGTGCCCGACCCCGACGCAAAGAACGGCGACGGCTCCTCCCAGGCGGACGCCGACGCGCCCGGCGACGGGTACGGCGACGGCGAGGGCGGGCCGCTGCTCGCGGCGAGGGTGCGCAGCGGGATCTGCGACGAGGCGGACACGGTGCGGGTGCCGCGGGGGCGCGACGGCGCCCGGGACGGGGCGGTGGCAAAGGCGTCGTCGGACACGGTGTCGTGCTCGTAGCCGGCAAAGGCCCAGGCGCAGACGACGGCGGAGAGGACGCAGAGGCCGAGGGGGAGGAAGTAGTAGCGGGCGAAGAAGGCGGTGGCGGCGGGGGCGGGGTCGGCGGCGGCCTCCGACCCTGTCGTGGCCGACGCCGCCGCCTCGCCGCCGAGGGCGACGACGATGGCGGTGGCGATCAGCGGCCCGGACACGCCGCCGATGCCGTAGGCGCCGTGGATGACGCCGAGCGCGGCGCCGCTCTGCTGCAGGCTGGCGCAGAAGGTGTTGCCGATGGCAATGTTGATGGACTCGGCCAGGCCGACGAGGAAGAAGCCGGCGTTGACCGCCGCGAACGGCGCCGTCGTCGTCAGCAGCGGCACGTACGCCACCGCCATCAGCAGCTCCGCCGCCAGCAGCGTGCGCGCGCGGCCCAGCCGCCGCTTCATCGCGTCGACGACGACCGCCGCCAGGATCGAGCCCACGGCCGTGCACACAAAGATGAGCGACACGAGCCCGTAGCCGACGTGGTAGTGTCTGGGGGTCAGTCTCTTCTTTTTTTATTTTTCATACTGGGGCGGTTCACCTCTCCATGTACGGCAGCAGTGCGCCCGCCGCGCTGTCGTGCAGCCCGTTGGTAAAGTTGGCCAGCGCCGCGCCCGCCAGCCGGTACTTGTTCTTGCGCGGGTGCGACAGGCTCTGCAGCACCTCGACGCCCGCGCGGTGGTCGTCGCGGAACAGGTCCTCCGGCGGCGTTGCCGGCGACGCCGCGTCGAACCGGACCGCCGTCCGCGTGCGCTCGTCACCGCCGCCGCCTACCACCGACCGCGCCGCCGACCGCACCTGCTCCAGGGCGTCTGTGCGGCCCGTCTCGTCCTCGGCAGCAGCCTGGTCGGCGTCCAGGGCCGGCTGGCCGGGCGGCGGCACCGCCTTGGACGAAGAAAGCCGTGGCCCGGCCGACGGCGTGGATTCGATCTGAACAAAGGATAGCATGTTGATGGGCCGAGACAGAATCGATGATGAACAAGACAGGAAACAGGAACAAAAAAGCCAGACACAAGTCCTTTTAACACGAGCCAGCACCGGCGGTGGCTGGAATTCTTTGTCAGCCCAACGATCTTTTTGTCCTTTTTCGCCCTCGTTGCCCGTCCTTGCGTCGGCCCGGATGACGATCGGCAGGCCTGCTCCGACGCCGCACCGCCGTTCAACGGCCCCTCCAGCGCCACCAATGGATCCCGCTCGTGTCGCAATCGTGACTGTGACGGTGCTTGTGTGCCTCATGCATCGAGGCCCGACCGGTGTAAGGGCGGCGTCTGCGGAATTGCCAAATCAGGCGATACCGCCCGCTGCGAGTGGGGCAAAATATTCTGCACCTTTTATTTTTTTTATTCATTTTTTTTTCTTTGTCGTGAGATTCTTGCGTGGTAATACTTTCTTCCCCACCGCCTCTTCCCACCATTTATCACCACACGCCCCCCCCCAGAACCATGGGCCGATCTCGCCGCACCCTCCACGCGGCCCTCGACGCCTCGGCCGTGCCGCCGGCCGCCCTGGCGCCGACCCAGGCCCTGGCCCGCGTCGTCCAGGCCGAGGGCAACAGCCTGTACACGTGCGAGCTGCCGCCGCCGGCGACGGCATCGTCTGCCGTGCCGGCCGGCCGCGTGCTGGTCGAGCTCAACGCGCGCTTCCGCAACAACGTGTTCCTGCGGCGCGGCGGCTACGTGCTGGTGGACCTGGTCGAGGCGGGCGAGCGGGCGCAGGCCGGGCGCCGCGTCGTCGGCGAGATTGTGGCCGTCGTGCTGGACGAGAAGGCGTGGCGCAAGCAGGCGTACTGGTGGGTGTTGCGTGGACACATGTTGCTGTTTTTTATCATCCACTAACCTCCAGGCCCGCCGCCTTTGCCAAGACGACGTACGACGAGCCGGACGACGACGACTCGCTCGTCGGCAAGCTTCCGCCGTCCGACTCGGAAGACGAGAGCGCATGAGACGACGACAGGAGAGAGGAGGATATTGTATTATCGGAGAATGAAACACCGAGGCCACACACAGACTACCGCTTCGCCGCCGCGTCCTTGTCCGCCGCGCCCGCCAGCACCGGCCGGTACTCGTCGACGGCCCCCCACCAGGTCAGCGCGACGGTGGCGGCCAGCGCGCCGACGACGACGGCCGAGCTGAGCGGCGTGCTGGGGTACACGTTCCACGCCCACTCCTGCAGCGCCCACAGCCCGGCCTGGCTGGCCGGCGGCAGCCCGCTGCGCCACAGCAGGTACGGCGTGGCCCAGGCCACGTACGCGTAGAACTGGTAGTGCAGCGAGCGCGCCGCCAGCAGGCCGACCGCGTTGGCCGCGAGCACCGTCGTCAGCACAAACTGCGGCGTGGCTGCGCGCGCCGCCAGCACGGCGGCGTCGGCGGGCGCGAGCGGGCCGGTGGCGAGGCCGGCGCGCGAGCCGAGCGTGGCGGCGGCGAGCGCGGCGGGCGAGCGCGCGGTCGGGCGCAGCCAGCGCGTGGTCAGGAAGAGCGCCAGCAGGCCGACGTGCAGCGCCAGCAGGCCCGCGGCAAAGGCGCGGCTCTGGAAGACGGGCGCGCCGACGAAGCGCCAGTTGACGGTCCAGCGGAAGCGAAAGGCGCGCGACAGCTCGAACGCGCGGCCCAGGTACGCGCGCGGGTGGGCGGCCAGGAACGGCAGCGCCAGCACCAGCTGCACCTGGGCCAGCAGCACGGCCAGGCGCAGCGCGCCGGCGTAGCCGCGGCCGACAAACAGCACCACGGCGACGGCGGGCAGGCTGAGCAGCAGCGTCATCTTGGTGCCGAGGCCCCAGGCGTAGGCCAGCAGGCCGAGGGTCCAGTGGCGGCGCTGGAAGAAAAAGAGGGCCAGCCACAGGCAGAGCGCGGCCAGGCCGTCGTTGAAGCAGCGCAGCAGGTAGATACTGTGCATGCGTTTCGAGAGGATGAGCAGGGGGAAGACGTAGGGGGGGGTCTGAGAGGTTAGACGTTAGCAGAGAACTATTCAGAGAGACAGAAATCCGAGAACGAAAAAACCCACCCCCGCCCGCCAGTAGCAGGCCATCGCCGCCGCCAGCGCCGCCAGGTAGAAGCCGGCAAAGAGCTGCTGCGCCAGCAGGATGTTCTGGCCCTCGTCCGTCAGCCGGTACAGCGCCGTGTACGCGTACACGTGCGCCGCCGGGTACACCAGCGGGCCCGTGCCGCCCGCGATCTGGCTGTAGTCGCGCTCGCCGCCCACCACCTGCGCCACCTGCTCCATGTACGCCACCCAGTCGATCTCCGTGTACGGCACGCGCCACAGCACCACGCCGCACAGCGCCGCGTCCAGCACGAACAGCCCGACCGGCACCAGCCACGCGAGCCGGCTGCGGCCCGTGGCCAGGTCGAGCGCGAAGCGGGCCGCCCGCGCGAGGGGGGGCGGCACGGGAGGCATGGGGGGGGGGTAGTTGAGTCGGGGAGGTAAGTGATCGTTCGGGGTGAAGTGGTGGTAGTGGTGGTTGTTGGCGCGTTTGTTCTTTACTCTGTACGTGGCAGTCTTTTGGCTAGTGGGGACGTGCCGTTCACCGCCAAGCCCTATAGCGGCCCCTATATCCCTAAGCCTAGAGCTTCCCTGTAACTCGGCCCGCCACCTCGCCCACCAGCTCCACCACCCGCTGCGCACACCCGTACGACCCCTGGTAGCCCCAGCCCGCGTGCCCGTAGTTGTGCACGACCCAGACGCCGGCAATGCGCTCCGCCTCCAGCCGCACGCCGCCCGCGCGGTACGGCCGCAGCCCCACGCCGTGCCGCACCACGTCCAGGTCCTCGGCGCGCGCGCCGCGCGCCCGCAGCTGCGGGTGCGTCGCCGCGAGGCGCGCCAGCAGCCGCGCCGCCGTGTTGGGGTCCGGCAGCGCCGCCCAGTTGCCGACCTGGTACGTGCCGCCGACGACGGTGCCGCCGCCGGCCGCGCGCGTCATGCAGTAGATGAGCTCGCCGTCGCCGGACGCGTCCCCAGACTCGTCGTGCTCGACCGCCACCATCGGCGCCAGCTCGTCGCGCACCACCACCGTCTGCCCGCGCGCCGGCTGCACGGTCGTGTCGCGGACGCCGCCGAGGCGGCTGGCCAGCAGGCCGGTGCAGTTGACGACGAGGGGCGGCGGCCCGGCCGCCGTCGCCGGGCTCGGCGCCGCCGTCGTCCCGTCCGCCTGCGCCTGCAGGCCCGCATACGCGGCCGCGTCCGCCACGTGCGCCACCACGGCGCGCCGGAACACCACGCCGCGCCGCCGGCACTGGCCCACCAGCCACGGCAGGTACAGCATCGGGTTGATGCACACGGACCCGAACTCGGACGCCGACGCAAAGCCCGCCGGCACCGCCGCCGCCGGCAGGTCGCGGTAGTCGCGCACCACGGCGCGGAACCACGGGTCGTCGGCGAACAGCGGGTCGGCGTCGGCCGCGGCGGGCGCCCCGCGCGCGTGCCTGCGCAGCAGCAGCGCCTCTGGGGGGTCAGCGCTGTTCGTTTCGTCGAAGGACCGTCATGAGGAGGGAGGAAGACGCACTCTGGAAATGGATGCCCGCCTCGGGCACCTCGGCCGCCAGCCGCTGCAGCTCCGGCAGGGTGTCGCGCTCCCAGCGGCTGTTGGCCTCGGTGGCCATGCTGGGCGGTCAGCGTGTTGTTTGCAGAGAGATGGGGTGCACAGAGAGGAACGGACGCACGGCAGATAGTTGGCCCCCGCCCACGGCGACGTGTACTCGATGTCGTAGTCGCCCGGCATGTGGCGCGCCACGACCGTGATGCGGTAGTCGTTGCCGCTGCGGGCCAGCAGCAGGGCCGATGTCAGGCCGGACACGCCGGCTCTGGGAGAGTGAGTGACGGTAGAGCCGTGTCGGGGCGGTCGTCTTACCCGATGACCACGATGTCTTGCATTTTGTGTTTTGTGTATGTGTCTTGAGAACTGTCAGTCAAGAAAACATGGACAGCGTCCAGAGCTGTACTGGAGTTCTTGGTAGACGAGTCTGCTGCCTGTCCATGACTCTTATCCGCTCCGAACTCGTCTGCGGCCTATGCGGCCTACGGAGGCGGATAGGCCCTGTGCGGGCCCTGCGCGGGCCCTGCGGGGTGGTGGCCCCAGCGTGACTGCCGCTACTACGGCTTGGCATCGGCCAGCATCGGACCATCCGCACACCTGCAGAAGAGGAGTCTGTCAATACCACTCTGTTGTATCTACTCCGTAGACTCCGTACTTGCTGTCGCCATGCTCCGCTCTTGCGCTTCTGTCCTCGCGCTTCCTGTCCTCGCGCTTCCGGTCCTCGCGCTTCCTGTCCCCGCGCTTCCTGTCCCTCACGCCACCGCCTTCCCCTCCTTCACCGCCGCCACCAGCGCCGCCGGCGCGTCCTGCCGGTAGCCCTTGGGGTTGTTCTGGACCCAGCGCCACAGGTCCGCGCACGCGTCCTCCATCGTGCGCTCCGTCTTCCACCCCAGCTCCTTGTTGGCCAGCGACGCGTTGGCCGTCAGGTCCAGCACGTCGCCCGCGCGCCGCGGCACCACCTCGTACGGCAGCTCGCGCCCGACGGCCGCGTTGAACGCCTTGATGATCTCGAACACGGTGCTGCCGCGGCCGGACCCCAGGTTCCAGATCTTGAGCCCGGGCTTGTGCTCGCGCAGGTAGCGCAGCGCCGCCAGGTGGCCGCGCGCCAGGTCGAGGATGTGGATGTAGTCGCGGATCGCGGTGCCGTCGCGCGACGCGTAGTCGTCGCCAAACACCAGCAGCTTGGCGCGCTCGCCCGTCGCCACCTTGCCCAGCAGCGGCAGCAGGTTGTACGGCACGCCCTGCGGGTCCTCGCCCATCAGCCCGGACGGGTGCGCGCCCGCGGGGTTGAAGTAGCGCAGCAGCGCGCCGTTCCACGCGTCGAGCGCGGGCGACGCCGCCGCGCGCTGGCCATTGGCCGCGTTGCGCTGCGCCGCCACGTGGTCCGTGATCACGTCCTCGATCATCGACTTGGTGCGCCCGTACGTGTTGGTCGCGCCCGTCGGGCACGTCTCCGGGATCGGGATCATGTTGGGGAAGCGCGTCGCGTCGCCGTACACCGTCGCCGACGACGAGAACACAATCGTGCTGACCCCGGCCCGGCTCATCGCCCGCAGCAGCGCGATGCTGCCCGCCACGTTGACGCGGTAGTACTCCAGCGGGATGTCCGCCGACTCGCCCACCGCCTTGAGCGCCGCAAAGTGGATCACGCTGTCGATCGCCGGGTGCGCCGCAAACACCGCGTCCAGCGCCGCCTCGTCCGTCACGTCCGCCTTGACAAACGCCGGCCGCCGCCCGCTCAGCAGCTCGATGCGGTCCAGCGCCACCTCCGACGAGTTGTACAGGTTGTCCACCACCACCACATCGTAGTCGTTTTCCAGGAGCGCGAGCGTCGTGAACGAGCCGATGTAGCCGGTGCCCCTGGAGGTGTGGACGTTGTTAACGGTCTTGCTTTCTTCGTTTTCCTTTTCTTTCTTCCCCCATCGCCTTCGCCTTCACGCACCCAGTGACAAGCACAGTTCCCACAACCATTGTCGCGATCGGAGTGGACAGGCAGGTAGAGACAATGCAGACAAGACAGATAATGCACAATGCGCGCAGACCGGGTGTGTCGTGGGAAAAGAGAAGCAGGCGGCGCAAAGCTGGCGCAATCCAGCTCAGGGGCCGCAGGTGGGGTTGCCTTCGAGTACTTCGTGTATTGTGTGCTGGATGGTGGGGGGGTACTTACGGAGTAGGGCGCCCGCTATATGGACCCCAGAGTATCATACGGGCGGTAATCGAGGTGGGAGGTAGGGTAGGGCTATGCGGT
Organism: Ceratocystiopsis minuta; assembly: GCA_001676865.1. Taxonomy (NCBI): domain Eukaryota; kingdom Fungi; phylum Ascomycota; class Sordariomycetes; order Ophiostomatales; family Ophiostomataceae; genus Ceratocystiopsis; species Ceratocystiopsis minuta. The sequence goes on from LZPB01000078.1 coordinate 35,572, forward strand.
ATCAGATTTGAATTGGACTTTGTTGTTTTTGTTTATTTTATTACTGGCTGAAAGTCTCGTGCGATTTCTCAATTTTTTCTTTTTCTTTTGCTTTTCTTTTTCTTGGCAAGCAATTCTCTCTTCGCTGGCGGATTCCTTTCTTGAGAACAATAATATACCTGGCCGCTAATTACTGCACCTCGCATCGCTCAAAGTAAACGTCGATAAACCCTTTGTTATGCCCACTAGCATCACCTGCACGGGGGTTCCCTGCGCCGACCTCAACCCTGTGCGCTGAATCCTTTCCAACTCCCCAAAACATTGCGCGGGTATACCAACTATCCGCTCGGAACAAATCAGACAGTTTCCCGCGCATTGTACCAGGCTTACTCGAACGAAGACTCTTCTAAAATCTTTTTCCGGAATGTTCCTTGCCATCCTTGTCACAGTCCTTTTGTTGTCCCATACCCGTCGGCTGTTGTGTAGGTTGAACAATCGACAGAGAGATCGACATAACACAATCTCTGGATGCATTCAACACATCAATGCCAGCTCCAAACCACACTGTACGCCAAAGTTGTTTTGTAAAAAGCCGCAGCATCCGCGTCTGAGCATCCGTTTCATGGCAATAGAGGACCTCTGGCCAGGATGCAGTTTCCGGTTGGCGGTGGAGGTGTCTTAGTCGGGCCCAAGCATATTGTGAGGCTTGCGTAGAATTCGCGGCTTCTTGTGCGGCACTGTAGCTGATAGTCTATGTAATAGCGGGGGGAAGAAACCAAGACAACTTACACTACGAATGCATAGGAGTTGTCGCCCGTAATTGAACTTTGCCACGCATTCTGGAGACCTGGAGGCATCGTATAAACCACACAGCTTTGGCTGCCGGAGAGCTGTGGGCGAAATCTTAGCAACCGAACACCACGATGGGCATGGTGCGGTGGTGCTCCGGGACAATTCCAGTCTTTTGTCATAGCTTCACAGACGCGAGTTGGTGGTATGTTGCAAATCACTTCGGCTTCGAAACACGCCCATAGAAAGTAAAGGACCGAACCCAGTCCATACCACTGGGAGAGTATGAATGTCTGGGACAGCTTGGTTTGGCGCCACACTGCCTTCGAGAACGGTGCGTGTGGTATCGAAACGCGCTAGGATGTAAGCAAGTCTTTGTCGAACGCGGCCGCGGTATCCAGTCAAAGGCCCCTGCGTTCCATGGTACACAGGCAGTTGAGGAGATGTGTTAGGGGTCCAATCTCTGTTTCGAGACACCGGAGCCGACGCAAGCTCTTCCATGTCCTTGGTAGTTAGGTCTGCGTTCCAGGCCTCTAGAATCGTTAGCCCAGACAGTGGGATGTCTATAATAGGACAGTTGTCGGAAGAGGCAGTTTGGCCTCCCAGAAGACTGGGCGGATAGTTCAACGTTTCCGGTTCTGGAAGAGAAAGCGATGTAGCAGAGTCTCCAGCCCAAGGGCTAGCAGATGCTGCGGTATGCCTTGAAATGTGTCTGACAGTCCGATTTCTTGATTCGCCGCTCGTTCAGCGTCCGCAGCCATGGAGAACGCAATGGTAGACACCCAAATTGACACAGGCTGCGTCTGGATGATTGTGCTCGACAGACTGCTGTCCTGAACTCCGGAGATCTGATCAAACGCTTCTGCGCAGCGAATTAGATGCCGTCCATAGTCGTCGCTGAAAATGGCGGCAGTTCGAAGAACAAATTCCGACATAGATGATGCGTGCAGATCCTCCGGTAGATGTTCGTCAAGAATTGTGAGAAAAACATCTTCGAGTGCAACGTCGACAGTTGTCCGGACTCGAGCCTCTTTAATCAGCCCACTCAACAGCTCTCGTGCTTTGTTGAAGCGCTTGACGTCTGAATCATCCATAATCGGCAGGAAGGTGTGGGAAAAAGAACAGAGAAACGGGAATAGCGAGCAACGCGGCTTCCACCCCGGGACAGGCAACAAGAGGGGGAGAAGACGTGAGACACACGAACTGTCAGAGGAAGGCGTGCGGGAGCAGCGAACAAACTACGGAGAGAAAAAAGAAGAAAAGAAGAGAAGGAAAAGCTATGAACTTCGCAGGATGTGCGCTTTTTATGCCTGGCTGCCCTACCTTCTATATTAGTTCCCAGCCTCTGTCGCTCCTTCCCAAAGAACAGTGAGTGGATGCTGGGGAGTGGGTGAAAGCCCCTGACCAGGGGCTCGTTACTCTTTCTTCTTTATCCAGGACCATCAGGTATATGGCTTCCAAGATAGACCACAACTCCTCTGGAGACTTTTAAGCTTAACTTGAAACCTTGATACTACATAACGCAATAAGATACGGAGTAAGGAAGACGCCCTAGTATCTTACTCCGTATACTGTGGAACTACAGGAAGGTGGGGTTCACTAATCTAGTGAACCTGAAAAAGCTGCTCAAGAGGATTGCAAACCACTGAACCGAGTGAAGTTTTCGCCGGTGGGACAGGAGCCCGGGGTGCAGCCGGCGAGGGTCGAGTAGAAGGCGGCGCGCCGGACGATCTCACTTAGTTGCCAGTTGCCTCTTCTGGCCTTGCGAAAATACCCCTGTATTTTAGGGCGAGTCGTAAGTAAGATGCGGAGTATCCGTAGTCGCTCCAGCGGGGCAGCAGTCCACTCGTGGGGAGCTCCAAAGCGGACTAGCGCGCCTGCAGCCAACGGACGCGAGGACGCGCTTTCGCAAAATGCGGATCGAACGCAGCCGACAACAAAGAACCTCACCAGCCTGCGTCCGCCTGCCCACGCCGCCGCCACGATCGACGAACGAAGCATGTCTGGCCGGCCGCCGTGTTTATTTTAAGAACAGGCCGCTGCTGTTGGCCCCGGTCCGTGCTGGGGCGTTGGCCGTCGTGCTGTCGGCTTTCTTGTTTTCTTGTTTTCCGTCTTTCTTTCTTCTTTCTTCTGCCCGTCGTCGTTCTTTGTCCTCGCCCGTGCCCTACGCCGTTTCCGGCCGCGCAGCCAACACAAAGAACACGACCATCCATCTTATATCGGACTACCTCCTCCCTGCGATCTCTTTGCTGCTCGTCCTGTCCATGCCTTCTTCGGTCCCTCCATCCTTTCCATCTTCTCGAACTCGGTTCTCGTCCTAGCCACGTCTCCCACGTCTCCCACGCATCCCAGTCGACACCGCCATGCCGCCCCGACGCTCCACCCGTGCCTCGTCGTCGAGCCGCCTCTTCGACGGCAGCTCCGAGGCCGGCGGCCCCCTCGACAGCCACACCACCGGCGCCCGCGGCATGTCGCCCGGCCCGGCCAAGTACAGCTCGGCCTACGGCTCGCCGCCGACCATGGTGCCGACGCGCCAGAACGTCGCCCGCCAAAAGTACAACTTCACCACCGCCCTCAGCCACGTCGTCAGCGCCGTCGAGGAGGACAACGAAAACGACGCCCGCGAACGCGCCGAGCGCGACGCCGAGCAGCTGCGCCGCCGCACCGGCGCCGCGCCGACACGCACCGCGCACGCGGCCCAGCGGGCCGAGTCGAGTCCGCCAGAGGCCGTCCCGCCGACGCGTGCCGCTCGGCGGAAACCGCGCGAGAAGACGCACGTGTCCGAGTCGCCAGAGGGGCCGAAAGACGCCGGTATGTCCCGTGTTCTGGCATTCTGTTTCGTACCCTTCTCTGTTCGTACCCTAACCCAACCAATACAGCCTCCGCCAGAACGCGCATTGGTGCCGTCCGCGCCAGCGCGCCACGGCCGGATGCCACACCAGCCCGAGACTTTGCGGCCGAAGACGGCATCTTCGCCGAGGCCGAGATCTTCACGCCCGCCGTGCCCTCCTCGCCGCCGAAGACCGGCGCCGGCGTCATCTCGCGCACATCCAGCATGCTGCAGAACATCCTCCACGCGTCCGGCCGCCGGGCGTCGGGCGCGCGCGAGGACCCGAACGACGAGGCCATCCAGCAAGCCTACCCGGAACTCAAGTTCATTGCCTCGCAGCCAGACGAGCTTGCTGGCAAACCCGCCGAACCCGCCGAACCCGCCCAACCCGCTGAACCCGCCGAACCCGCCGAACCCGAACCCGCACCCGCACGGCGCACCAAGCGCACGGCTGCAGCGGCCAAGCCGACCAGCGCACACGTGGCCACGCCGGGCCCCAAGGCCCGCTCCCGCAAAACGGTGCCCCGTGCCGTGCCGGACCCGGCAGCAGACGAGCTGGCCATCGACCAGAACGACGGGGCCGTCACACCGCCATCATCTCCCGGGGCCGCGACCAGTCGGCAGCGCGCAAAGCGCAGCCAACCCCAGGCCATCGCTGAGGAGCCAGTTGCTGAGCAGCCGGCTGCCGCGGAACCGGAAGTCCAGGAGCCAGATGCCGAGGAGCAAGTCAGAGACGAGGCCGCCGCGCGGAGCAGAAAAGACCAGTGGACCGCGCCGTTGCGTCCGGAATCCCAGGGCGCAAATAGTAGAGGGGGGGTCCTGGGTGGCGTTGCCCGAGCCATTCGCGTTCTGGCCACGGCACTGACCGTGTTGGTCCTGGGCGCTGTAGCGCTCCGGGTTGTCGTCATCTCCACGGCACCCGACGCCCTGTACGAGGGCTACCGGGTGGACAACCGCCTGCACTGGTTCGGCGACGACTGGCGCAGCAATCTGCGGCAGTTCGTGCCGTTTGCTCTCCTGCACCCGCTGGGGGCGATCAGCGACGAGGAGTTTGCGCGGATGAACGGCCTGATCCTGAGCCACGCCAACGAGGTGGCCAAAATGCGCCACACCCAGCGCCTGCACGGCGACGCCCTCGAGAGCATCCACCGCATCCTGCCCGCCGTCGTGCACATGGAGCTGGACAAGCACGGGCGGCCGGTCATCGCGCAGGACTTCTGGCACGCCCTGAAAGACCACATCCAAGCGGACAAGGACATCTTCACGCTGATCCCCGGACGCGACGGCTCGGCCGCCGTCTCCGATCTGCAGTGGGCCGCCCTGAAGCGGCAGCTGGAGGGATCCGGCCTGCTTCCGGACCCTGCCGCCAAGGCGCTTTCCACGCGCGACGTGGAAGCCATCGCCGAGACCACGCTGTCGCGGTCGTGGGAGGCGTGGCTGCGGCGGAACCAGGACAAGGTGCGGCACGTCCTGGGGGTGGCCCGCGCCACGGAGGACGACGGGCGCCGCCAGCCGCGGCCCAGCGACGGCGACCTGGTCGAGCAGCTGTCCGACACCCAGCTCACCCAGCTGGCCCAGAACATGGCGGCCTCCCGGCAGGCGCGCGAGGTGCTGCTGCCTAAGCAGGACTTTCTGCAGATCCTGCAGAACACGTTTGTCGAGCACCGCCTGGAGATCAAGGGCGAGCTGGCCGACCTGGAGGCGCGTGTGCTGGACGTGGCCCGGGCCGCGGCGCAGGCAGTGGCACCGCCGCCGTCGTCGCCGTCGTCGTCGCCGGTGTCGTCCCAGACGGCCGGCCTGTCCAAGAAGGAGATGGCCGCGCTGGTCGACCAGCTGGTGCGCAAGAGCATCAGCAACGCGCAGCTCGAGGCCATGGCGCGCGGAACCATTGCCGCCAACTGGCGGACGGCGCTGGTCAACCAGGTCAACTTTTTTTCGCGGAACAGCGGCGCGGCCTTCAACCGGCACCTGTCGAGCCCGTCGTACGCGCCGCAGAAGCTGTCGTTCTGGGAGCAGTACCAGGCGATGCTCGGCGGCGGCGGCGGCGGCTCGGCGCGGGGCCGCGGCAGCGTGTCGCCGGTGCCGGGCTCGCTGCAGGGGTCGGCGGCGCTGGAGCCGTGGGAGCAGGACGGCGACTGCTGGTGCGCGTCGATGAACGGCAGCGCGCACGGCAGCGCGCACGGCAGCCAGCACGGCAGCGGCGGCGGCGGCGCGGCGGCGTCGGCGAAGCTGGCGGTGCGGCTGGGGCTGCGCGTGGTGCCGCAGTACCTGGTGGTCGAGCACATCAGCCCGTCGGCGACGCTGGACCCGGGCGCGATGCCCAAGGACCTGGAGCTGTGGGCGCAGGTGACGGACTACGCGGCGCAGCGGCCGCTGATGGACTGGAGCCTGCACCAGTTCCCGGACACGGACGACGCGGATCCGCTGTTCGGCTGGGGCTTTGTCAAGATTGGGGGCTTTCGTTTCGAGAGCGGCCAGAACGGCGACGGGAGCAGCAGCAGCCGCAAGCAGCAGCAGCAGACCGGCGGTGAGGTGCAGGTGTTCCGGCTGTCGCCCGACCTGGAGACGCTGGACGCGGTGACGGACCATGTGCTGGTGCGGGCGTTGACCAACTACGGCGGCGTGGACCACACGTGCTTCTACCGCGTGCGGCTGTACGGCGAGCACCGGCCGGATGTGTAGGGAGACCAACGCTTTGATTTTTTGCTCGTTTCACGACTGGCGTCCTCGGTACGGCGCATTTGGGATGGCCCGGGAAAGGGAGGCGTTTCTTTGGATGGTCACGGCTGGGGGCCTTTGTTTGTTTTCTTGGTTCTGTATTTTCCTTCGTACATTCTATATCCCATCTGTGCCCTATGCGTCCAGCAGCCCCGTCGCCAGCGCCTCCAGGTCGGTCAGGTTCTCCGGCACGGCGTCGACCTCGATGACCTTGCGCTTCTTGTGCTCCTTGCCGGTCTTTGTCTTTTTCTTTTTGCGGCCGCCGTCGGCGTCGTCGTCGCTGTCGTCGTCGTCGTCGGTCTGGAACCACTTCTTCTTTTTCGGCGGTGCTGCGGTGTCTCTGTCGCTGTCGTCGTCGTCGCCGCCGTCGCCGCCGCCGCCACCCCCGGCCAGCGGCAGCGACCGCAGCAGGGCCAGGGCGTCATCCTCGTCGTCGTCGCCGCCGCCGCCGCCGGCCACGGTGACCTGCGGCCCGGCCGTGGACGCGGCGGACGGCGCGCCGCGCTCCTCGCGCTCGCGCAGCTTGCGCTTGAGCCGCTTCTCCTGCTGCTTGGCCTTGGCGAGCGCCTTGTCGGCGCCGTCGGCGGCGAGCACGCGGCCGGCCTCGGCCTCGACGAACTGCTGGCGCTGCGCCTCGGGCGCGCCCTGGGCGTGGAACGCGGCCTCGTCCTGCAGCTCGTACAGCGCGTGGCCGTGGCCCTCGTCGTCAAAGACAATCTTGGAGCCCGTGCCGCGGAACTTGAGCAGCTGCTTCTTGCTCTTGAGCATCTTCTCGCGCCGCTTCGAGTCCACCACCAGGTCGCGCTCGCCGCCCAGCCGCAGGATCTTGGGCGCGTCCGTGCTGCGGCCGCCGCCCGCCGCCGCCAGCAGCGCGTCGTCGTCCATGACGCGCTTGGCCGAGAAGAAGTCAGCCGCCTCCTTTGTGTCGTCGTCGTCGTTGCCGCCCTCGGCCACCATGTTCTCGTAGTGCTGCGTGAGCACGTCCTGGTTGGTGCGCTCAAACATGCGCTGCGCCTTGGTGCGGACCTCGTCCTTCTTCTTGCGGGACGACGCTGCCGGCCCTTCACCCTCGGCGCCCGCGCCCTCCTCGTCCTCCGAGTCGCTCGACAGCAGCGCGCGCGACGCGTTCTTGCGCTTCTTCAGGTCCTCGCCCGGCCGGAAGCGGATCTGCGGCGCGCCCGCCAGGCCGAGGCTGCGCGCGTAGCCGTCGAGGTCGAGGCGGTCGAGCTGGAAGACCTCCTTGTCGTGCTGCAGGTGGATGGAGCGCACGTAGCTGACAAACGCCTTCTGCGCCAGGTACTTGATGTCGTGGTGCTGGAAGCACATGTTCTGCAGCTGGTCGCGGATGCTCGTCTTCTTCTTCTCGCGCACGTTGACCTTGACGATCGGCACCTTTTTCTGCGCCAGCCGCCGCACCATGCCGGCCTCCTCGCTCGGGTCCAGGAACAGGATCGCCTTGCCCGCGCGCTCGTACCGCGCCGTGCGCCCGCTGCGGTGGATGTACGTGTCCGCGTCCTCTGGGCAGTCCACCTGCACGACCCAGTCGACCAGCGGGATGTCGACGCCGCGCGCGACCACGTCCGTCGCGAACAGGCAGGCGTGCTGGGCGGCCGCGAAGCGCGACAGGATCTCCAGCCGCGCCACCTGCTTCTGCCGCCCGTGCAGGTGCAGCAGCGGCAGGCCCGGCTGCAGGTGGCGGAACGCCTCAAAGGCGAAGCGCACCTGCTTGCCCGACGACAGGAACACAATCATCTTGCTCTTGAGGTTCGTGCGCAGGAAGCCGTACAGCGTGTCCAGCTTGTCCGGCAGCGCCGTCACCACGTAGTGCTGCTGCAGCTGCGCCGGCGTCGCCGCCGCCGCCGCCTCGTGCACGGCAATGTACTCGGGCGCGCGCAGGCTCAGCCGCGCCAGGTCCGACACCTTGCGGCTCTGCGTCGCGCTGAACAGCAGCGTCTGCCGCGCCGCCGGCAGGTGCTCCACCAGCGCGTCCACCGCCGCCTGGAACCCCATGTCCATGATCCGGTCCGCCTCGTCCAGCACCAGCACCTGCAGGTTGTCCACGCTCAGGCCCGCCGTCTGGTCCAGGTGCTGCAGCATCCGCCCGGGCGTGCACACCAGAATGTTCATCCGGCCCACCCGCTCCGCCTCCTCCTGCAGGTTCTTGCCGCCGATCACCAGCCCGGCCGAGAACCCGTGGTGCCGCCCGACCTTGCGCAGCACCGCGAAGATCTGCGCCGACAGCTCGCGCGTCGGCGAGATGATCAGCGCCCCCAGCCCGTCATGCTCCGTCCACCGCGCCCGGTACAGCTTCTCCAGCACCGGCACCAGGAACGCCAGCGTCTTGCCGCTGCCCGTCTTCGCCGCCCCCAGGATGTCCGCCCCCCGCAGCGCCGCCGGGATCGCCCGCGCCTGGATGTCCGTCAGCGTCTCAAAGTGCGAGTCGCGCAGCCCTGCCGCCGTCGGCTGCGACAGCGGCAGGTCCGCAAACTTGGTCGTCGCCGGCGACACTGCCTTGGGGTCCAGCGCATCGATGGCTTTTTGCAGGGCTTCGATCGACTCGATTTCGCGTTTCCGTTTCAGCTTGCGGTCCTCTTTGACGGGGGGGGCCTTGCGGGCGGCGGCCGCATTCTTCCCCTTTGTCGGAGCCATATACTGTGTGTGTATGTACTCCCAGTATGTGTGTTGGTTGTGAGAGGTGATGGAAGATGTAGGCAGTTGTCGTTGATGCGGTCATGGAAGGTTCAAGAAAATCGGATGGAGAGTGATGTTCTTTCCTTTTTTTTTTTTTTTTTTGCCGTACTTATTGGCACATTTTAAAAGCGGTGGGTTTTTCTGCCAGGCGGTCGGTGTGCGAACGTATATATGCATAATATGGTATTCTTATAGTTGCATGTAAGCGACTACGTCTGAGGCTCTACTTCGTTTCCGCCTTTGGCCGCTCGGCCAACGCAGCGCCTCCCTTGCCCTTCGTCTCCTTCGGCGGCGCAGGCTTCGGGTTCGGGTTGCCGCCCCACTGCAGGCGGCGCGGCGTCATGAACGACTCCAGGATCTCGTCCGACACCTGTTTTCGCCGCTCCTGGAACTCGGCGACGTTGGCCTGCAGCACGTCGATGGCCATCTTCTTCAGCTCGCCGGTCAGCAGCGCGCCCGACTTGTAGTCGTCGTAGATCTTGGCCAGCTTGGCGTCGTCCTCCTCAAAGTAGGTCAAGTAGATGTACGACACATCGACGTCGGGGTTGCCGCCAAGCGCGCGGTGCTCCTCGACGGTTTCGCGGCCGCCGCTGAAGGCGTGCTTGTTGATTTTGGTCTGTCTGTTAGTTGGGTTCTATGCTGCTGCATCGGAAAACCACGAACCTTGATCTGCTTGGCAGAGTCGGTCATGAAAATGGCCGAGTTGGGGTTCGACGACGACATCTTGCCGCCGGCGCCCTGCAGCGCCGTCAGGAACTTGGAGTGAATCAGGGCCGGTTTTGGTGACGGGTAGCGCATCCGGTGCGCGTTGTCGCGGACAAGGCGGAAGTCTGGCCGTTAGTCGACTGAACAGTTTAATGGACTTTGACCGCACGTACATGGATCTTGGTCAATGCCCATGGGGATCAGACAGTCCCACTTGGCAATCTCCTTGGTGCGTGTCTTGGCCGGCGTGTCGGCCCAGAGCTCGGGGTACGACGTCGCAAAGGCGGCCACGCACTGCACCGAGGGGAAGAAGACCTTGCCGATGTTGGAGCTGGGGGTCAGCGGGATTCGTGGACATGCAAAAGGCAGGCGCTCTCACCTCTCGTTGAAGCCGAAAGCACCGCGGACCTGGTTGAAGGTGACCAGGCGCGAGAACTCCCAGGCGTTCATCAGAAAGTGGTTGCTCAGGTACTTGAGGTCGCTGAAGATGAACGTCTTCTTCTGGTCGAAGCCCAGCGCAATGATGTCGCGGGCGTTGTCCAGGCCGTACTGCATCGTGTCCTCGAACGGCAGGCCGTCTTTGAACAGAGCCTTCTCGTCGTCCGTCAACATGAAGACCAGCGGCACGTCAAAGACGTCCTGCAGCCACTTGGTGAACTGCAGCGGGATCGTGTGGCCCAGGTGCAGGCTGCCGGTGCTGGGCCCGCGGCCGGTGTAGAGGAAAAAGGGCTCGCCGCGCTCGTAGCGCGTCAGGATGCGGTCGAACTCGCGGTGGCTGAAGAAGAGCCCGCGCCGCAGCCAGCGGTGCGGCTTGTGGCCGGTGACCTGCTCGAAGCGCTGCAGCAGCGCCTCGTCGACCAGACTGGTGTTCCATTTCCTGCGCCATCGTTAGCAGGCGGCCCGGCACACCCACACCCACACCCTCCCACGCAAGCACGCAAGCACGCAAGCACGCACCGGCTGATGGCTTCGTAGTTGATGGCCACCACCTCGCCGTTCTCGTCCACGCCGCCCTGCACCGACCAGGGGTTGATGTCCTGCTCGCGCGCGGCGGCGTCGTCCGGGGCAGCGTCGGTCATGGTGTCCGGGGGGCACTAGGAAATGCGACGGGACACGGCAGGAGGAGATATGCTCGCAATAAACGACAGACACAAGAGAGAGGATCTTCGTGGTGGAAATCAAAGTAGATAAAATTTTGCGCCTGTAAAGACTCGAGCCGCGTATGGCAAGTGCCCCGCGAGCAGCGACCGGTGGAGGGGTAGCGCGCTGTGAGTCTTTATAGTGGAGCCGCCCCGGACCACGACGGCTGCAGTGAAACACAAACATGATATACGAGTATACTCCATGCAACCGATTACCCAAATACGCTCTTCCATATATCCCAGGTACACAATTGGGCCATCTTTCTTCTCCTGGCAACTTGGCACCCTCCTCGGAGCTCTGTCCCGGCTTGGTTCTGGCTCGTGCTCGCGCTTGTCCCTGCCATGGAGGAGCAGACATGAACTGCGAGCAAAGGCATTCGTCGTTCGTCAAGTCTTAAGAGAGCACTCACTTCTTGTCCCGCGCGTGGCGCAGCCGCTTCTGGAACCGCCCGCCGACGACCCCGTCGATGCCGCCGCCCATGCCGCTGCCGCGCGGCCCGTCGGCCGTGTCGATGCCTCGCTTGCGGCTCTTCTCCAGCATGCTGCGCACGCCGCCACCGCTGCCGCCGCCGCCGCCGCCGCCGCTCTTGCGCTGCGTCAGCCGGTTGATGCGGTCGACGCCCTCGCCCAGGCCGTGCCACTCCTCGCCGCCAAAGGCCATGCGCCCGCCGCCGCTGCTGCCGGCGCCGCGCTGAGCCCGCGCCTTCTTGCTCTCCTTGGGCAGGCGCACAAAGTTGCGCTCCTCGTACTCGCGGCGCTCGTCCTCGTGCTGCCGCTCGGACGACGTCTTCATGTGGCGCCCGCGGCCGGCAATGTTGGTGCCGATGCTGAGCTCGGCCATGGGCGCCGTCGACAGCTCGTCCGCAATGAACTCGTCCATCGTCGCCGACTTGAGCCGCCGCTCGCTGCCCTTGCGCTCGCGCCGGTCCGTCGTCGCCATCGTGCCCGGCATCATCGTCGCCGCAATCCGCGGCGGCCGGTACACGCCGCCCGTCCCGCTCACTTTGCCCGTCTCGCCCTCCGCCGCTCGGCCCCCCGTGGTGGCCGATGCCGTTGCCGCCCCGGGGCGCACAAACGCTGCGCGGTTCGGCCGGCTGGTCGCCGCCTCGTCTTCCATCCGAAGGCCGACGTCCGCTTTGCTGTCGTCGTCCTCGTCGTCGTCCTCGTCGTTGTCCTCGCTGTCGCTGCCGCTGTCCGAGCCAGATCCTTCCGCGGCCGCGGCGATCTCCTTCTTCGCTTGCGCCGACCGCTCCACGTCTTCTGCTGCACGCAGCGACTTCTCGATCTGGTAGCGCAGCTTCTCCTCCAGCGGCCGAACGCCCTTTTCCAGATACAGACGCAGCTCGACCAGCTTTTTGACCACGGCCTGGCCCATGTCCGAGTTCTCCAGGCTCAAGCCCGCCGCCGCGTCCGCGTCGGCCCCATCTCCGTTCTGTGCGCGCGCGCGTCGGAGCTTGAGCAGGACCAGGAACGCCACGTGTTCCAGGTAGCTGAGCAGCAGCTCGTTCTTGACGTCCAACAACGAGAGGCCGTCTTCGGGTGGTGTCAGAGCCGACAGCGTCGATGCCGCCTCAGACGCGGCCGTCACAGACTGGCCCAGAGAGCCGAAGAGTTCGGATAATGATGCTGTTGTCGCCATGGTATAGTGTTGTGGACTGTGAGGTTGCAGACAGAGAGTGAAATTTCTTTTTCTTTTCGTCTTCTTTTTCTTTTTTTTGGTTATCTTATCGGAACTTTAAAGCGGGTCTATTCCTGCGCTAGTCCAAAACAGCTGAATCCTTCCACCAGAGCGCCTGCCTAGTGCAGCTCCCCTGGAACTTGCTTGAATACGAGTCGTCACCTCAAACCGTCCTCCGACCAGACACCTCCGACCGTTGAACACGACTGTTTCTGGCATCCATGCCAGCCTTTTATCAGCCGCGCGCGTCATAACAACTGACCATCACCCTATTTACCCCCGATCCGAGCGTCCCTGCGCGGTGAGCACCACCGCTTGATTCGGAGCCGCGCGCAGTGCTCGTCTCTCTTCTCTCATCTCTCCTTTTCGACGCGTTTTCGACGCGGCGTCAAACGGAAACCGCACTCGAGCCTCCCCTACACACGATATGCTTTCCCGAGATCGCGTGCCGTCAGCGTCGGCGGCGGCGGCCGCAGCGCTGGTGGCTTCTGTCGCCCTCTTCCCCCAGCCGGCGTCGGCCTTCTACCTTCCCGGCATCGCGCCGACATCCTACCAACCCGACGAGATCGTGCCGCTCAACGTCAACGCCATCCGGCCCATCGCGGCGCCCAGCGATGCGATGCTGCACTCGGTCGTGTCCTACGACTACTACCACCCCTCCCTCCACTTCTGCCAGCCCGAGGGCGGCGCGCAGACGGTCAGCGAGAGCCTGGGCAGCATCCTGTTCGGCGACCGCATCATGACGTCGCCGTTTGAGCTCAAGATGGCGCACAACGAGACGTGCAAGCCGCTGTGCGCGGCGCAGTACGACCAGGCGTCGGCGCAGTTTGTGACGATGCTGATCCAGAAGGGCTACAGCCTCAACTGGCTGGTGGACCGGCTGCCGGCGGGCCAGGTGATCGTCGACGAGCTGTCGGGCACCGAGTTCTACAACCCGGGCTTCCTCATCGGGCAGGACAGCGGCGACGGCCAGATCGCGTTCAACAACCACTACGACATCCTGGTCGAGTACCACAAGGTCGGCGGCAAGTCGGACGAGCTGCGCGTGGTCGGCGTGCTGGTGCAGCCGAGCTCGATCCGCTACGACGCGGGCGCCGAGGTGGACTGCGCCGAGGGCCACCCGCCGCTGGTGCTGGGCATCCAGGAGGGCGCGCAGACGCAGGTGCAGTTCACGTACAGCGTGTACTGGACCGAGTCGGACACGGCGTGGGCGACGCGCTGGGACAAGTACCTGCACGTCATCGACCCCAAGATCCACTGGTTCTCGCTGATCAACTCGGCCATCATCGTCGTGTTCCTGGTGCTGACCGTGCTGTCGGTGCTGGTGCGCACGCTGCGCAAGGACATTGCGCGCTACAACCGCCTGGACCAGATCAACCTGGACGACCTGTCGGGCACCAGCGCCGCGCTCGAGGACGGCGTGCAGGAGGACTCGGGCTGGAAGCTGGTGCACGGCGACGTGTTCCGCGCGCCCGCGCACCCGCTGCTGCTGTCCGTGTTCCTGGGCAGCGGCGCGCAGCTGTTTGTCATGACCGGCTGCACGATTGTGTTTGCGCTGCTGGGCTTCCTGTCGCCGTCGAACCGCGGGTCGCTGGGGACGATCATGGTGCTGCTGTACACGGTGCTGGGCTTTGTCGGTGGCTACGCGTCCGCGCGCGTGTACAAGGCCTTTGGCGGCGAGAAGTGGAAGCTCAACATTGTGCTGACGCCGGTGCTGGTGCCGGGGCTGGTCTTTGGCGTCTTCTTCCTGCTGGACCTGTTCCTGTGGGCGAAGCAGTCGTCGGGCGCCGTGCCGTTCACGACGATGCTCGTCATCATTGCCATCTGGTTCGTCATCTCGGTGCCGCTGTCGTTTGCCGGCTCGTGGCTGGGCTTCCGCGCGCCGGCCGTCGAGGCGCCGGTGCACACGAACCAGATCCCGCGGCAGATGCCGCCGGTCACGACGTACCTGAAGCCGGTGCCGAGCATGCTGCTGGTGGGCCTGCTGCCGTTCGGCGCCATCTTTGTCGAGCTGTACTTTATCATGAGCAGCATCTGGTTCAGCAAGATCTACTACATGTTCGGCTTCCTGTTCCTGTGCTACGCGCTGATGATCATCACGTGTGCGGCCGTGACGGTGCTGATGGTGTACTTTTTGCTGTGCGCCGAGAACTACCACTGGCAGTGGCGCTCGTTCCTGGCCGCGGGCACGACCGCGCTGTACATCTTTGCCAACGCCATCATCTACTCGGTCAGCAAGCTGAGCCTGGGCGGCGTGGCCGGCAGCGTGCTGTATGTCGGGTACAGCGCGCTGATCAGCTTTTTGTGTTTTATCCTCACCGGTAGGTTTTCGTGTCTTGTTTCGTGTTTGCATGCCCTCGCTGACGTCTGCAGGTTCCATTGGCTTCTTCTCCAGCTGGTGGTTCACACGAAAGATCTACGCCAGTATTAAGGTCGACTGAGGGGAACGTGCTGCGCCCTGTCAGCCCCTGTCGACGTACGACCACCTGATGCTCCCACGAGCAGCACCTGGGTCTTGGGGGTGTGGCCATAGGATAGCGGGATATCTGTACTGGGGGGGGATTTGATTTGCAGAAATTTCGGGTCGGAGACGGGTTCAGAATAAAAGACAACACGGAAAGGGGGCGTTTTGACTTCTTATATGCTATCTACATGTCCAGGGATCCTTTTGTCTTTCCTCTTGGGACGCGGTGCTGCGGCACACGCTTTGTATACTTTGTATATCTTGCAGCCAACAAGAAGCCTCTGCCATTGCCTGTGCTCGATCGCTGTGATTGGTATAGAACCGTCATGACCCGTGAAAACGCCGAACCCTTGCCTCCCTGTCCCCTGGCCCCCCTACCCAACCAGATTGATGTATGGCTCCGGCCACCGCCCAAACACCAGCGGCCGGTCGCCCATGCGCTCGTTGACCGGCGCCAGGATGCGCACCTTGCGCCGCTCGCCGTCCACCTCGGCCACGTACACGAAGCCGCGCACGGACGCGTGCTGCACCACGTCGGGCGGGTCGTGCAGCGACGCGTTCATGACCGCCAGCGTCCAGTGGGACAGCGCCGGGCCGGCGTCGAACTTGGTCAGCTGGCCGCCGGTGCTGGCGGTGCCGTTGCTGGGCAGGGCGGCGGCGTTCTTCTCGTCGGTCGCGGCACCGTTCAGATCGTCGGGGTCGTACGGGTCGTCGTCGTCGTCGTCGCCGCCGCCGCCGCCGCCGCCGGCTCCCTTGGCCTCCGTCGCCGGCGACAGCCGGTACACCGTCAGGCGGTCGGCGTCGACCTGCTGTGTGTACGGGCTCAGCGTGCGCTTGGCGTCGCCGAAAAAGTACTCGCGGATGACCGCCTCGCGCTGCTGCTGCTGCACGGCGTCGCTGCTGGCCACGACGCCGTCCGACGCCGCCAGCGCCACCACCTGCACGGGCTCGCCGAGCGACGTGGTCTCGCCCGCCAGCCGCCGCGCCACGGCCGCGTGCAGCCCGTCGGGGGCGGCGCCGGTGGCGGCGCCGCCTTCCAGAACGACCACCATGTTGACGGAGAACTCCTCGACCAGGTGGGCCAGCAGGTCGAGGTCCTGCGCGAGGACGTCGGGCGCGGTGCCGGTGCCGTTGCCGGCGCCGGCGCCGAGCGCGGCCGTGTCGATCAGCAGGCCGCTGGCGCGCACGGCCGGGTCCTCGGACAGGCGGGCGGCGACGGCGCCGGCCAGGCGCGTGGCCAGCGAGCGGTACAGGGCGGGGGCGTCGGCCGGGCGCGCGTAGCCGTAGTGGAAGACGAGCGGCAGCTTGACGGGCACGGCGCTGGGCCCGCTGCTGGGCGCGCCGCCCCAGCCGGCGCCGCCCTCGGTCTCGAGGTCGACGAGCGTGGCAAAGACGGCGGCGCTCAGGGTGCCGGGCAGCGTCAGCATGCCCTCGCGCGGGTCGGCGTTGACGACCAGCGGCTGCTGCTGGCGCAGCGTCGACGACGCGCCCGTCATCTTGCTGGCCCAGGCGGCCAGCATGCGCACCAGGCTGGTGCGGCCCGTGTGCGGCCCGCCGCACACCAGCACCCGCGGGCCCGCGGCCGGCGTGCCGCCCGGGGGGGTGGCGGCGGCGGCGGCGGCGCGGCGCGCGGCCAGCAGCATGTGCAGATTCAGGTACGAGACCACGGGCACGCCGTCGGGGCCGGCGGGGGCCAGCGCGACGACGGCGTCGCGGTCGCAGGTGCCCTCGACCTCGAGCTCACAGCCGTGCCAGGTCAGGATCTTGGACTGCGTGCCGGCGAAGCGGTAGGGCTGCTTGGCGGCCAGCTCGGTGCCGTCGCGCTCGGCGGTGCCGGCGAGCAGGCGCACCTTGATGGGCGGCTGGGACACGGAGAAGCGCCATTCGGTCAGGGGCGCGAGGGAGTAGCGGCGCGTAGCCGATTCGGCCTGTCATGTGAGTTTTGGGGGGGAGAAGAGGCGGGTGAGGTGGACGCCAAAGAACAGAAACACACCTGGACCGGGATCTGCCCTAGGCCGGGAATGGACATTGTGGACGGCCGTGCAACATGGGGAGCCGTTGCGAAAGACGCTGGGCAGAGGGATGTGGGACGGCGTGATGCCGGTCGAGCTAGGGCGGTGGACAATGGCAGGGGACCTGAAAAAAAGACGAAAAGAGGTTAGAGGAGCTCGCTGAAAACGGCTAGCGAGTCGAAATCGGGATCACGTGTGTGCTGCACGATGGCGTTGCGGCCGGCGCCGGCGAGCCCAGGCAGCCGCCAAACTACAGCGGGGGCCGCCGTGGAACAAAGAGCGATCTAGATGGGGAGGCCGAGAGCTGGGTTTTCTGTGCTTTTTTTCTTCCTTTTTTTCTGTTTCTTTTTTCTCTTTTTTTCTTCTTTCCCTCTCCTTCTATATGCCTTCTATTTTCCTTCGGTTATTCTTCCTCCTATAACATCTTCTGTTGCTCCTTCCCCCTGGCGTGACTCTTGCTGTCTCTTGCCCCTGCACCGCCCAATCTTCACCCCACTTTTCTATTATCGCTCACTTGCCTCTTAGGCAGCCTTCTTTTTCTCTTCCTCTTCTTCCCCCGTCTGCTCGCTCCCCTCCTTTCCCCCTCCCGCCAAACACTCGAAAGACGGACGCCGTGCTGCTCCTTCGAACCGTCCGCGCCCGCGCCGTACCCGAACCCGCTCCCGCCTCCCGCCCCCGCACCGCTGCCATGTGCTCCTGCGACTTCTTCCTGGCCCTGCTGGCCCTGATCTTCCCGCCACTGCCTGGTGCGTCGCTCTCTTTTGCGTTTGGCAGCCATTCTGCTCTGCTTGCTCCTCGTTTCTTCGGTCTATTGCGCCAATCTGCTAACATTGTTCTCTTCCCCCCTTTAGTCTGGGTCAAGCGCGGTCTCTGCTCCGCCGATTCGGTCATCAACATCCTTTTGTGCATGCTCGGCTTCGTATGTCTCCTTCTCTTCTTTTTTCTGCTGCTGTCCTCTGTCCCTCGGCCCCTGCTAACACTGCCAGATCCCCGGCCTGATCCACGCCTGGTACATCATCGTCAAGTTCCCCGAGCCCGAGTTCGACTACGAGATCCTCGACCAGGACGCCGAGGCCGGCGGCGTCCACGGCCGCGTCACGTACGTCGTCGTCAACGAGTCCGGCGGCCGCCGCAAGGTCACCACCGTGCCGCCCAAGCCCCAGAACAACATGAACTACGGCGCGACCGGCACGGCGCCCGCGCCGGCGTCCGCCTCTGCCGCCTCCGCCTCCGCCCCGGCAATCGCCCCCGCCCCAGCGGTCGCCGCCGCTCCCTCCTCCTCCTCCTCCGCCGCCGCGGCTGCGGCACCGGCCGTCGCCGGTCCGTCCACCGACGACAACGGCGGCGAGGGCGGCAGCGACCGTCCGCCGCCCAGCTACGCCCAGGCAGTGGCTGGCGACAACAAGATCCAGAGCCAGGACTAGAGCGGCTTCTGCCGTTGCCTCTCTCCTTCCCTCGTCTCCTCCCCCGCTGTTCAGACATTGAAATGCCCGCTGCCCGCGCACCTTCATACGCGCGCGCGTACACCGGCCGCACGACTTCGTCGGCACTGCCAGCCCTTCCTATACCTTTTGCTTTCGTTTTGTGTTTTGTATCCTTGCAGAGGCGTGTGTTATTGGCTTGAAGCCCTTTTATTTGTTGTTTTTGGCTTTTTCCATATGTTTCGGGTGGTTATTTGTTTTTATTCGAGTCTACGGTCTACCCTTTCGGCGTCTCTGGTATTTTCTTTGATTATCTTGTTTCTTTTTCGTCCCTATCAAGCAATTGGGTAATGGGATGGTATGAAATAATTAGTGTCTGATTCAAAACGTCTTGAAAGACTTTCAATCTCCTTCAGATGAGCATCCATATCTTTGCTTTTTGTGCCTCCCTTCGCTTGTTTGTCTCCCGTGCTAGATCCTACTCCTCGTCTACCGTGTTCTGAGCCGCCTCCTCGGCAGCATCGGCATCGGGATTCTCAACCGACGGCGCCTCGCGCTCGTTCTTGCGAGGCTCTTTCCACTCCATCATCAGTTCCTGGGGCAGAAAGATGTAGAACGACGGCAACACGTCCTTGACCGTCGAAACAAACGTAAGACCGAAGTTCAGGCGGTGGTAGACCACACGCAGCTTCGTGCCGACACGCAGCAGCTTCATGATCTCCCTGTCCACATAAAAGAGGACTTTCCCCCGTGCGTGCAGTTCTGCGGCCGACGGGTGTGGCTGGTTGGCGTAGCCCTCCTCAATGATGCAGTGCTTGGCGACGACTATTTCGAACGGCTGGAGCAGTGTCCCGCTTGTCTCGGGTTTGGTCTTGTCGGTTGTGTTGCTGGAGGATGTGGTCATGTACTGTGGTGCCGCAGGTGTTGTGCCCACGTCGAGTTGAGTGATCTCCAGGTCAGCCTCTTCGGTCGCCACAATATGCGCATTGTGGTAGTCAGGATTCAATCCGTATTGATCAGCGGTTGCAAACCAGTAGATTCCCTGTGCAACATCAACATCTGGTGTCAGCTTGTTGTCCCGGGGGTCTATGCCGTCGTTGAAGGCCATGTGGGAGGGTTCGTCGTAAAACAGCCTGACGCAGGCGAGGTTGAACTGGCCCGGCAGGAGGCTGCGTGCCTCCATGCAGTCGGGCAGCTCTGTGCGAGCCTGGGCGCAAATGGCCCGGGCTTTCTCGATGTCTTCTGCGTATTCGAGACAGACATCGTGAATTTGAAGGTAGCGGAGAAAGTTGTCCACCACGTCGATGCCCACGGTCAGGCGCTTCTCTGAGTCTGCCGCCAGAGCAGGAAGAGACTGCGAGCTATCGAAGGGGTTAACGTCTCTGCAGTGCCCTTGTCATACTCCGCACCGTACATACAGGTATCCGGAAACGACGCCAACAAAATCAACCGTCCACAGACTGGCATGGTCTGGTGTGTAGTACTTGGAGTCCTTTGTGCCGCCGCGCGCGACAATGTCTGTGGACGTCAGCGTCCGGGCGTCGCTTTTGCTGAGGCTGTTGTCAGCATTGCCCCTCTGCAGGTCTGCGGTGCCGTTGAACTGGCGCGGCTGGCAGTCGATGCCACCAATCGAAAGGTAGCGGTTCAGAAGCAGTGAGCGCTCGTTGTCGAGCCGGCGGCGGGCCCGGTAGCGTTGAAGGCATGTCTCAATACGTCTGTGCGAGGAGGCATCTTTGTTAGTAGACAAACATAGCCTGGGAGATTCTGGACACTGCTTACTCGTAAAATGGCAGCTTTCTGTTGGGTGGTAAGATTCCGTGTCAGCACATCATTACCTCAAGAGCTGTATCTTCGCACAAGACCACGTGGTAGGTTGCATACGGATCGAATAGCTCCATCTCCTCCTCAAATTCCTCTACTGTCAGCGGAGGCTCCGCGTAGTACTCTAGAGGTTGAACAAGAACACGCTGTCAGTACAACGTTGTCTGTTGGGATGCACAGACGATAAGTCGATGCGAATCACGTCCGCCCTGTAGCCAGTGGACGCCTACCCTCGAAACCCGTGCCTCGCGATTTGGGCATTGCGGTAGGGCCACGGGCCATGGTGCCTTTTGACTTTCTGGTCTTGGGCCCTGCTGTGGCCGTCTGGAGCTGGACAACATCCTGTTTGGGCAGACTCGCCGCCGCAGTCGGGGGCTGGTCGGCCGTTGGTTCCTTGGCGGACACCGGCAACTCGGTCGCGGCAGGCATGGTGCAAAGACTGGAGACACTGCAGTGGTGGAGAGGGTGGCTGAGCGTAAACGAGAAAAGTGAGAGTAATATGGTGAGAGTAAGATGGCAACGAATACGAGAAAAATGATAGTAGTAGGGTGAGGTGAGAAAACGAGAGGCAAAGAGAAAGAACGAGCAGAGAATAAGAGGGTCGGAAGAGAAAGACAGCATTGTTCGCAAACGGAAGGAGTGGTGCTCGTCCGTGCCTGCCGTCACTGTTCGTTTGCCAGATTAGTCAATAAACAAACGGCGACGGAACGGAAGCAAACGGCGACAACCAAACGGCACGGGTGCCTGCATAGTTGATAGGGCTCTTCAGGCCATCTTGTACACCCAGTCCATCTTGTCAGACGAACGACTGGCCGGCTTCGGCGAGTGATCTGCTTGCTCTACAGAAGTCCGGGGTCAACGTGCGGTTCCTTTGGGCCTGATTCGAAGGCTGTCTGGTCCCTTCACTGGAAGCCCAACACGGTCATACAAAGGCTAAACACTGCCTGAGCGGGTTGCTGCCGTGCTGCTCTGCGGACCCGATGGCGGCGCAGCATGTGTGGTGGCGGCATAGCATGACATGGGGAACACGGGAGCATGGCGGGAGGTGGTGACACCCGCAAATGACAGACGACAGTCTGAGCAAGTCAGGAGCGCCGGGACACGGGCGAGCTGTGAAACAGCACAGCATGCTGGGGTGGCGAGGCTTGTTGGGCATCTGGTGAGGCGAGGGTGACTAGAAGATCTGCTGTTTGAAAAGTGTAGATTATTTGTGCTTTTTTTATATTTGTTTTATATTTATTCATTTAGTTTTCTTTTTATCTTATTCAAAGCCACATGCACATTGTCGATAAATCACTCTCTTGAGCAATAAAGAACTGAGCAATAAAGAAATAAGCTCAAAGCTGAATAAAAAATCGCAATGAAAAAAGACATACGCAGCTTCAAGGTGGCGGAGCAGCCCTTACACCGCTGGTGTCGCGGCGTGCCGTGTGTACAGGCGTCCCCGATTCGTCCCCCCAAGGAGGCTTCGCCTGCATGGGAGGGGCGGCGGAAGCCGACCACGACGGCCGCCCACGCTGTCGGAACCCATCATAGGACGTCAGTATAAGGGCAAAACTGGGGACCGGCTGCTAGCGTCACCCGCTCCAGCGCCCGGGATGCGCAGGGCGCTAAGCCGTCGTCGCACTGACGCAGTGCCTAGAAAACGCCCCCCCGTTCCGCCTGACGCACCCCGAAAAGGAATCTGCAGGGCAGGAACAAACGACCAAAAAAAAAAACACAACAGAGAAAAACACAGCACAGAAGACACAACACCGCTATAAAGCCGCACCGCGCACGCCCGCCGCCCCCTTCTCGTGTGCATCTGGTCGCCTCTGCGCGCCTCATGCCGGCCTCGTCTTTCCGTCCGTTCCCTTTTCTCGTCGTGCCCGGCTCGTCCCTCTCCCACCGCTCTTCGACACGATGCCGACCCCGAAGCCGCTGCCCAAGCGGTCCGAACTCGTCGACTTCCAGCACGCCGTTGCCGGGCAGTAGGTCCCCCATGGCTCTTGCCCGTTGTGTGTTCGCTCTGTGCTGACCGTCCAGTGCCGGCACCCTGAGTGACGCGGATGGCCTGCTCTTCATCAAGCCGTGCACCCAGACCGAGATCGACTTCTACGAGGCCGCCCGCACCGACCACCCGGAACTCGCCGACCTGATGCCCGTCTACATGGGCACGCTGATGCTGAGCGATGCCGCAGACACCGAGGCCGTGCCTCCGCCCGCCAAGGCCGCCCTGTCCGGCCTCGGCCTCGGCGGCGGCGACGCGGCGACGCCGGCTATGACGCTGACGTGCCCGTCACCCGGAAAAGAGACAGCAACGCTTGTCCCTGCCGCCCAGGCGGCCGCCGACAACGACACGTGGGTCCCGCGCGGCACCCAGAAGATCGTCACCGACCGCGCCATCGTCATGAAGAACACCACCTACGGCTACTACCGACCCAACATCCTCGACATCAAGCTGGGCCAGCGCCTCTGGGCCGACGACGCCCCGCGCCAGAAGCGCGTCCGCATGGACGAGGTGCGCGCCCAGACGACCCACGACAAGCTCGGCTTCCGCATCGCCGGCATGCGCGTCTACGGCGGCTCTGCGGCGACCGCTGGCGAGACGCAGCCGACGGCAGACGCCCACGACGACGACGACGCCGCCAGCCGCCATCCCGACCCGGGCGCCTCCATGACCGTCGACGCCGCCGGCTACCGGGTCTACAGCAAGGACTTTGGCCGCTACACCGTAGACGACGGCAACGTCGTCGACGCGCTGCGTCAGTTCCTCTTTGTCGACGCCGCCGGCATCGACGCCGACCACGCGCGCGCCCTCGCCCAGGCCTTTAAGATCCGCCTGACCCACGTGTGCGCCGTGCTGGAGAAGGAGCGCACGCGCATGTTCTCCGCGTCGCTGCTGTTTGTCTACGAAGGCCACGGGCCCACCCTGAAAATGGCCATTGCGGCGGGCAACGAAGCGGCAGAAGCGGTGGAAGCGGCAGAGGCCGTCGCGGCGGCGGCGGAAGCGGAGGCCAGCCTTCGGCGGCGGAAGCACAAGCCGAGACCACAGCCGCCGAGCCAAGAGCAGACACAGGAACCGCCGCCTAAGAGGCAACGGCGAGGCTGCGCAAGCGCTTGTGGCGACGATGCCGGCCGGCCGGCAGAGACGACGACAACGCGACAGGCAGCAGAGGCAGCAGAACCAGCAGCCGACGCACCGGAGGACGACTGGACCCGGCCGTGCCGGTCACGGCGCGAGCCGCTGAGCAAGCCGTGCGACCGGTCCTCCAGCCGGACGGACAGCGGCATTGTCCTGGAGGAGGGGGACGAAGCTGACGATGGCGATGACGGCCACGGTAGCGACCTGGACTCAGCCACATACGTGGGAAGCGACGACGAGGAGGAGGAGGAGGAGGACGACGACGACGACGACGGCGTGCCGCCTGTCTGCGACGTCCGCCTCATCGACTTTGCCCACGCCAAGTTTGTCAGCCCGGACGAGCAGCCGGACGAGAACACGCTGGTCGGCATCCGCAGCCTGATCCGCATCTTTGACCAGCTGGCCCAGTAGCGAGACGAGCGGCGCTTCTGCATTCTTACGTTGGGTATCTTTCTGGCGCTTTTATGATGATTATGACGGATTCGACGGGACTCGGGCATGAAAAGGAAGGACGGCTGTATTCATAGGACAAATCCATGTCCAATCAAATCCATTAACCCCAAGCCCGGTGCTAGAAACAAGATACAATACGCCGTAGATACATCAGCCCCATGTCCCGCCGCCGCCACCACCCCGGCCCACGCGCTTCTGCGCGCTGATGCGCCAGTCCTCCTCCGTCTGCCACTTGTTGTACAGCGGCTGGATGCGCTCGGCCTTGCGGCGGCGGCTGAGGCGGTCGCTGGGCGACATCTTGAAGAAGGTGGGCGCGGCCTCGACCAGCCAGCGCGGCTCGATGGCGGTGGTGCACTGCATGTACTCCTTGGTGGTGAGCACGAGCGTGTCGTAGATCACCCACTCGGCCTGCTTGCCGAACAGCGCGCTGGACGGGTGCAGGTACACGGGCGTGCCCTCGATCAGCGTCTTGTAGCCCTCGTGCGGGTCCTTGCGCGCCGTGTTGCGGAAGTAGCCCGCGCACAGCGCCTGGCGCACGCGGTTCGTGTCCGTGCCGCACGACACGATCGGGTGCTTGTAGCGCTCCATGATGCGCTCCAGCTGCGCGCGCACGTCCTTGGCCCGCGTCAGCACGCGGTACTGCAGGAAATGCTCCTGGCACCACGGCTTGCTGAAGCGCGACCGCTTCCACGCGTTGTACACGTTGAGCATCGTCAGGTGGTCGCCGTGCGGGTCGTTGAACTTGGCGCGCTTCGCGTCCGCCTGCTGCTGCTTCTCCTTGGGCCGGTACCACACGCCCTTGGGCTGCGCGATCATGCCCATGATGCTCAGCATCTCGTCGCTGCACCCCAGCTCCACCGACGCGATCAGCGCCTTGGACGACGTCGGGTCCATCGGGAAGTCCGCCATCTTGCGCCCCAGCTTCGTCAGCAGGCCCTCGTCGTCCAGCGCCGACAGCGCGTACAGCTCCTCCAGCGCCGACAGCATCGTGTTGATCGGCGGCGGGTCCATAAAGTCAAAGTGCAGCAGGTCGTTGATGCCCATCGCCTTGAGGATCAGGATCGTGTTGCTCAGGTTCTTGCGCTGGATCTCCGGGATCGTCGTCGGCAGCATCTCCGTCTGGTACGCCGCCTCCGTGTACAGCCGGAAGCACTTGCCCGGCCCCGTGCGCCCGGCCCGCCCGGCCCGCTGGCCCGCCTGCGCCTGCGAGATCGGCGTCACCACCAGCGAGTCCATGCCCAGCTTCGGGTCGTACGCGTTCTGCTTCACGAACCCAGGGTCCACCACGTAGTAGATGCCGTCGATCGTCA
Organism: Ceratocystiopsis minuta; assembly: GCA_001676865.1. Classification (NCBI taxonomy): domain Eukaryota; kingdom Fungi; phylum Ascomycota; class Sordariomycetes; order Ophiostomatales; family Ophiostomataceae; genus Ceratocystiopsis; species Ceratocystiopsis minuta. Next base: position 60,709 of record LZPB01000078.1, read on the forward strand.
GGCTCGTCTCGGCAATGTTCGTCGCGATCACCACCTTGCGGCCGTTCGGCGGCGCCGGCTCGAAGATGCGCGACTGCACCTCGTTCGGCAGGGCCGAATACACCGGCAGGATCACGAGCTCGGGCACACCGGGGCCTAGGGCTTTCATGCGCTCGAACAGGATCTCGCAGCTGGTGTCGATTTCCTCCTGGCCTGTTAAGAAGACGAGGATGTCGCCGGCCGGTTCCGTCAGATGGATCTGCATCACCGTCTCGAGGGCCGCATCAAGGTAATCCGACTCGGGTTCTCTCGAGTAGAGGATCTCCACGGGGAATGTCCGGCCAGGGATTGTCTAGAAAGTCAGTATAAATCATAATAAAGAAGCCGAGTAGAGAGGAACATACAAAAATAGGCGCTCCGTTAAAAAACGTCGAGAACTTCTCGGCATCCAGCGTCGCCGACGTCGCAATCACCTTCAGGTCCGGACGGCGCTTCACCGTCTTCTTCAGCAGGCCGAACAGCACATCCGTCGCAATCGTCCGCTCGTGCGCCTCGTCCAGCATGATGACCGAGTACCGCTTGAGCTCCGGGTCCAGCAGGATCTCGCGCTCCAGCATGCCGTCCGTCATGTACTTGATGCGCGTGGCCGGGCTCGTGCAGTCCTCGAAGCGGATCGTGTAGCCGACCTCCTCGCCCAGCTGGCAGCCGACCTCCTCGGACACGCGCTTGGCCACGCTCATTGCCGCCACGCGCCGCGGCTGCGTGCAGCCCACCATCTTGCCGTGGCCCGTGAAGCCCGCCTCCGCCAGGTACTGCGTCAGCTGCGTCGTCTTGCCCGAGCCCGTCTCGCCGATCACAATCAGGATCTGGTTGTCGCGCACCGCCTGCACCAGCTGGTCGCGGAACAAAAAGATCGGCAGCGTCTCGCGTTGCTCCTTCATGCTGAGGTTCGTGCGCTTGCCAAACGACTGCTCCTTGCTCTGGATCACCCGCTTCCACTCCGGCACCGGCTCGCCCGGCGCGCCCGGCCGCGGCACGTGCGCGTTGCGCACGTCGTCGGCAAACTTGCGCTGCTCCGGGTTCGCCAGCGGGTCGTGCCACTGCGACAGCAGGTCCACCTTGTCCTTCTCCTGCGCCGCCTTGGCCGCCTCCGCCTCCTGCTGCCGCTCCTCGCGCCGCTCCTTGGCCAGCACCGCGCCCGCCATGGCCGCGCGGTTGAGCGACCCGTCCGGCGCCTTGACCACGCGGATCGGCGACAGCTCCAGCGACAGCTTGGTCTGGCCCGTCAGGAACGGCGGCTCCTCGTCGCGGATCTCAATGTCCACGTCCTCCTCCAGGTCCATCTGGCCCTCGCCCGTCAGCGTCGAGTGGTACTCCTCCTCCAGGTCCGGGTAGTCCGACGCCTTGGCCACGCCGCTGGAAATCAGCTGCAGAATCTCCCACCGCTCCGGCGACGTCATGCGCTTCTTGCCGCCCCGCCGCAGTCCCGGGATGCCGGCCGGCACAGGCGCCGCCGCGTCGGGCGTCGGCGCGAGGATGCTGCTGCTGATGCGGCCGCCGCCGCGCACGCCCAGCGCCTGCATGTTGGCGCCCGTGTGGAACTGCTCGCGGGGCGCAAGGTCTTCGCCGGTGATCTGGTCGACCTCCTTCATCGACAGGCCGATGCGGCTGCCCTCGATCTTGACCACCTTGACCTTGACGTCCTGGCCGACCGACACCACGTCCGACGGGTGGTTGATGCGCTGCCCGTCGACAATCGCCGACACGTGCACCAGCCCGTCCACCTTGCCGCGGACGCCGTGCAGGTTGACAAAGACGCCAAAGTCCTTGACGCCCGTGACGTGGCCGTCGTACACCTTGTCCTCCACAGGCGCGTCGTCCAGGTCCTCGTGTCGGGCGTCCCTGCCGCGTCGCCGGGTATCGTCGCGGCCGCCGCCGTCCCGTCGCCGCTTGCCGTTGCCGTTCTTGCTGCTGTACCGGTAGTCATCGTCGCTGTCGTGGCCGTTGTACCGGTCGCCGCCCTTTCGCCGCCCGCGCGAGGGCGAGCGGGCCGCGGACGGCGAGCGCCTCCGCGGCGACAGGGACTGCGACGGCGAGCGCGACCAGGAGCGCGTCCGGTACTTCTCCTTGCGGTCGCGGCGGCCCCGGTCGGGCTCGCGTCGGCGGTCGTCGTCGCGCGGGCTCCGGCTTCGCCGCTGCTGCTGCTGGGCCGGCGCCGGCGGTGGCGGCCGGGCCTTTTTGGATTTGCTCTCCAGGCCCTCCAGCAGGGCCAGCGTGTCGTCTATGGCGTCGGTCTCGGGGACGGCTTCCTTGTCGGGCAGCGTCAGGCCCTTGAAGATCTGGTCGGACCGGGCCGCCGGCTTGCTCGCGCGGCCGCCGTCGCCGTTGCCGCCGGCCTGCGCGCGTCCCCGCATCTTCGGGTGCAGCGCGCACACGAGCCGGTCGACGCTCTCAACCAGACTGGGCGGGAAGTCGACGTTCAGCTCGGTCAGGCGCTTCTTGAAATCGGCAAGGCCGTCCGACTCGAGGCGCTGGTGGATGATGAACTCGGCGACATCGCGGTTGTTCATGCCGATGTGGTTCTCGATTTCCGAGGCCACCTTGGCCACGAGGGCGATGACCTCGAAGGATGCGAGATCCTCCATGCCAGGCGGTCGTGTCGGTGCGCGTTGGTCTGTGAGGTCGTTCGGGGAGAAGGGTGTCGATGAGGAGCGAGGGTGGCGTTCGCTGGGCGTGGGAAGAAATATGTTGCCGTTGGCGTCTTAGAGCCACCGTGTGGAGACAGTGTGCATGACACTGTTTTGGCAGGGCTCACCGCCAGAAAGGCGGTCATCTTTTGTCAGTACAAATACGGCAGTATTCTATAATAGGACTAGCTTCTGTAAAACTTTCGAAAAAAAGTTGAGAACAAGAAAAAAAAAGAGCGACCCAGCCTACACTGCTGCTTTCCTCCCAGCTCCTCCCACACACACCGACACAATGTCTTCGACAAAACGAGTCACACAGAAACAGCCGAAGGGCCAGAATGGCTCAGCATCTGGCAGCAAAAGCGGCGGCGGCGGCGGCGGCGGCATCAGCGATCCGCGGTTTGCCAAGTTTGAGAGCGACCCTCGCTTCCGGCTGCCGTCGAAGCGGGCGGCGCGGACCAAGCTGGACAAGCGGTTTGCGCACATGCTGAAGGATGAGGAGTTCACGGCGACGACGCAGGTGGACCGGTACGGGCGCAAGCTCAAGTCGGACAAGAAGAAGCGCGCGCTGGAGCGGCTGTACCGGGTGGAGGACGAGGACGAGGACGAGGACGACAAGGAGACGAAGGCGGAGGGCGACGCCGATCTTGTCGTCGACGACGACGCGGAGATTCAGAAGGAACTGCAGCGTCTGGAGGGCAAAGCGCACGACCCGGCGCGCGGCGGCGGCTTCTCGGCGTCGGAGTCGGACAGCGACGACTCGAGCGACTCGGAGTCGGACTCGGACGATGCGAGCAGCAGCGCATCGTCGGATGACGAGGGTGGCAGCGGCAAGCGGCGGGCGGCGGACACGCAGCGGTTCCGCGAGGAGGAGGCGGAGGTGGCGATGGGCGAGGTGACGCGGCGGTTTGCGGTGGTGAACCTGGACTGGGACCACGTGCAGTCGCGCGACCTGATGGCGATGTTTTCGAGCTTTGTGCCGAGCGGCAGCAGCGGGCGGATCGAGCGGATCTCGGTGTACCCGTCGGCGTTTGGCAAGGAGCGGATGCAGCGCGAGGAGCTGGAGGGGCCGCCGCGGGAGATATTCAAGAAGAAGAAGAGGGACTCCGACTCGGAGTCGGACGCCGATTCCGAGTCGGATTCCGAGTCGGAGTCGGAGTCCGACTCGGACTCGGACGCCGACAGCGACGCCAAGGTCAAGGAGGACCTGCTGCGGGAGGAGAACGACCAGGACTTTGACAGCAACGCGCTGCGGTCGTACCAGCTGGACCGGCTGCGGTACTACTACGCGGTGGTGGAGTGCTCGGACGCGGCGACGGCGGAGGCGATCTACCGGGCGACGGACGGGCGCGAGTACCAGTCGTCGTCCAACTTTATGGACCTGCGCTTTGTGCCGGACGACACGTCCTTCTCGGACGACGAGGCGCGCGACGAGTGCACCGAGGTGCCGGCGGGCTACAAGCCGGTCGAGTTTGTCACCAACGCGCTGCAGCACTCCAAGGTGCAGCTCACATGGGACATACACCCGGAGGACACGTCGCGCAAGGAGCTGATGCGCAAGGCCTTCTCCGGCACGCCGGCTGAGCTCATCGAGAACGACCTGCGCGCGTACCTGGCGAGCGACAGCGACGGCGACGACGATGACGATGACGACGAGGACGCCGAGGCCGCCGGTGCGGCCGAGGCCGCCGCCGGCGACGACCCCTTTGGCCTGGGGCTGGGCTTCGGCGCGTCGGCCGCCAAGCCGCACCGGGCGCACGGCGCGGAGAAGGAACAGGCGGTGGCTGCGGCGGCCGGGCTCAGCAAGAAGGAGCTGGCGCGGCAGAAGATGCGGGCGGCGCTGGGCCTGGGCGACGCGCCGGCGCCGAGCAGCAAGAGCAGCAAGGACGGCAAGGGCAAGAGCAAGAGCGCGCCGGTCGGCGACATGGAGATCACGTTCATGCCGGCGCTGTCGGAGACGGCGGCGGCGAAGAAGGCCAAGGACGCGGCCGAGGAGACCACGCTGGAGAAGTACAAGCGCAAGGAGAAGGAGCGCAAGGAGCTGCGGCGGCAGAAGGCGCTGGCGCGGCGGGCGGGCCGTGACGGGGCGGAGGTGGCGGCGGCGGCCAGCGAGGACGGGGACGAGGACCACGAGGAAGGCGGCGCGGACCTGGGCTTCGACGACCCCTTCTTCTACACGGCCGACGACGACGCAAAGTCAGGGGTGGCGGCGGCAGCGGACGGCGGCAGCAGCAAGCCGACCAAGACGTCGATCCGCAAGGAGGAGCGGCTCAAGAAGCGGGCGGCGCGCGAGGCCGAGGAGCGGCAGAAGGCGGAGGACCGGGCGCGGCTGGTGGCGGCGCTGGGCGACGAGCTGGACGAGGGGGGCGCGGGCGGCGGCGGCTTTGACCTGCGGGCGGAGATGAAGGCGGAGAAGGCGCGCATGAAGGAGGCGAAGAAGCGCAGCAAGAAGAACAAGAACCGGAAGCAGGAGGACGGGGTGGCCGGCGACGACGACGGGGCCACGGCCGACGCCGGCACCGGCGCCGGCGGCTTCGTCGTCGACACGGCCGACCCGCGGTTCCAGGCCGTGTTCGACGACCCCGAGTTTGCCATCGACCCGTCCAACCCGCGGTTCAAGGCGACGGCGGGCATGAAGCAGGTGCTGGGCGAGGTGCGGCGCAAGCGGGCCAAGGACGCGGACGAGGACGGGGGCGAGGGCGAGGGCGCGGCCGGCCGGGGCGAGGCGCGCCGGGCCAAGAAGGCGAAGCAGCACGCGGCCGCCGACGACGACGCGGTCGCCGCCGACGGGCCGGCCAGCCGCCAGGCCGAGCTGGCCAGCCTGGTCAAGGCGGTCAAGCGCAAGGCGCAGCGACGGGCAGAATAGAGAAGGCGGTTGTGCGACCATAGACGAATTCACTAGATCGGCGACTGCCCGGTCTTGTCTGGCATCGTTTGCAGGGCACCGTTTGCAGTATATATATCTGGTGCTGCACGCCCTGAGAGCGCTGGCCTCCCAACTTCATACAAACAACTGTAAAGACAAAACTCTAGAGAGCCCTGTCCTCCTGACTCTATACAACCTAGACACAAAATCAGAGAACGCCCGACTTGGCCATGATGGTTTTCTTCATCAGCTCGATTCTCGCTGCTCTGGGCTTCACGGCCGGAGGCGTGGCTGCCGGTACGTGACACGACAACAAGCAGTACCGTGTAGAGACGATGGAGTCTGACTGTGACTATCCCGGACAGGCTCGGCCGCTGCCGCTTGGCACTCCTGGATCGGAAACGTTGTCGGCGGCAGCCTCTTCGCCACGTTCCAGAGCATGGGCGCCGGCGGCGTTGGAGCCACGGCGACTGGCATCGCGTCGGTCATTGGGGGCGGCTTAGCGTCTTTGTTTGTTTTTGCTCTTGCTACCACTGCTGTTGTCGTGGGCGTGGCGGGCACTCTCTGTCCGCTGGCGATTTTGATTTGAGGTGGAGGGCGTGAAAGAGCTGGGCGTTTTTTCCGTCATAGCGAGGAAGGCTTAGACCGCATATCCATAGTCCGTCAACAAACAACAGATGATCGTGCTCTATCCAATGGTCTTGGCGAGGAAGTGCTGTAGAGGTCCTGTCTGTTTACTTTGTCCACCTTTGGCCCGTTCTCTTTTACGCTCTTCTTGCTATCCCGACTTTTGTGAACAAGTGAAAATGGCTGAGCTATCGTTCATCTATGGAAACAGCTTGCTACGAGTTCTCATCCAGGGCGACCAGTCAACAGAGTGAATGAGACACCGTATTGCCGCTGCAAACGACTTCATGCAAAGGCGTTTGCTGGTTCGCCATACTTCCATGCCGTTCACCTTCCTGATAGATACCCGCCATCTACCTTTCCGTAGACCACTCTACAGCCCTCTCAACGAAAGAACAAAATCCTACAGAGTCAAGCCAACCAAACCACAACCATGGATGCTTCTACGAGCCTTTTCCTATCGACAGCTGGCTTCACAGCCAAGGGTGTGGGCAAGGGTAAGTCTCTACTCCGCACGTACGATACGAGGGATGCAGAGGGCCTGCTGACCACCCGTGCCGGCTCGGGCAGCATCGTGTGCTGCGCGCTGGCAGTCGTCGATCGGCAACGTGCCGGCCCGCAGCCTCTTCTCGACGCTGCAGAGTGCAGCGGCCGGGGGATACGGCGTGGCCGTCCTCGAGAAGATGACGCGAGCCGAAGCGGCCGTGGCGCTGCAGGGGAAAGCAGGGAAGACACAAGCCTGAGCGGCTGCAACCACCACGACACTGGCACACTGGCCCGACGCTGGATAGGGCAAGGCTGGGTCTCGGACGGGTAAGGCGCCTGCACAGCGCTGACGGGTGGAAGACAAGCTTTTCTAGTGGCTCGCCGGGCCCTGGAATGTGGCTTGCGGATCCAGAAAAGGAGACGAAGGATTGGATGGTCCGTGCACCACTCAGCTAGCGATATACCATGCAATCCTCTTGGGAGATAGTCGTATCCGTACTCGTAGAGTCTGGGACCTTGGACGAAAACACTCTATGCAGTGAAGAAGCAAGCAAAGCGAGAAAGCCTTTGAAGGAGAATCCTCCCAAGGCTGAGCACACCAGCCGCACTGGGGTGGGTCCGAAAAACGGAGTGCCGGGATGGAGTGGAGTCGATCGACGGTTTACGTCGCATTAGGACGCGTCGGACGTTTTACGTACTCCGTGGGCCGGCAAATACGCAGAATACGGTGCCACTCGTACGGAGTACCGATCCTTGGGCCCTTTTTCCACCAGAAGGCGCGCGTCGTCAGCGGCGAAGCCGTTGCCGCCGGCCGCAAGGGGGAGCAGGGCAGTGGGCCGTGTGGCAGCCCTGGCCATGTAGAGCGTAAGAAACGCCTCCGTCGACCTCGAGTACTTCCGATGTATACTCCGTCCGGTCCCTCGCACGGCCAGGCAGACGTTTTTCTCTTTCACCTCCATCCCAGGCCGTGGCCATTCTTTCCCGGCCATCTGTCGTCCATCTCCTTCCCGGCCGTACGCTTCCGACTACTCCGACCACTCCGACCACTCCAACCACTCCAACCACTCCCCCTGGCCACCCCCCCCATCATGGCGAGTCTGCCGGTCGGCGACCGCCCTTCGACGGCCATCCCCATGGCCCCCATGGCCCCCCTGGCCACCTCCCCGCCACACCCGCGCCGCCCAACGCTGCCCGAGCGGTACGCGCCCGCCGTGGGCGAGGCCGCGCTCGAGTTCGTGCCCGCCTCGTACGCGAGCAGCACCAGCGGCCGCGACTCGCCGCCGCCGCGGCCGCCGTCGCCGCTGCTGTCGCCGGCCAAGGCCGTGGTGTTTCTGCTGCGGCCGCACCTGCTGGCGGCGCGCCTCCGGCGGCAGCCGCTGGTGCTGCTGGTGGCGGCCGCGGTGCTGGGCAGCCTGGTGCTGCTGGCCGCGCACCGGGGGCGGGCCGGCGCCATGGCCATGCCCAGCAGCGACAGCGGCATCCCGGGCCTGCCGTGGGGGAGCGCGAGCCGGGGCGGGGGCGGGGGCGGTGCAGCGAGCAGCACGCAAGACGGGCCTGTGCCCCCCGACGAGCCCTGCGAGCCGCTGCCCGACAGCGACGGCGCGGTCGACGCGTGCGCGACGACGCGGCTGCCGCACATCCCGCCCAAGATCTGGCAGGTGTACCTGGACTTTGAGCCGCGCGTGCTGGCCGACGGCTTCATCCCGACGTGGCTGGCGCGCGCGCCGTCGCACGCGTACGTGCTGCTGGACGCCGCCGGCGCCACGAGCGTGGTGCGGCGGCTGGCGCATCTGGCGTCGGGCGCGCAGCCGCCGCGCGTGCCGGTGTACCGCCAGGAGGCCGAGGCGGGCAGTGACCGTGGTGGCAGCGGCAGCAGCAGCAGCGGCCGCAGCCGCCTCGAAGACGCGCCGCTGGGCTTCGCGCAGGACGCGCTGCAGCGGTACGAGGCGATGCCGCGGCGGGTGCTGCGGGCGGACTTTTTGCGGTACCTGGTGCTGGCGCTGGAGGGCGGCGTGTACTCGGACTTTGACACGGCGCTGGAGCGGCCGCTGCGCGAGTGGGTGCCGGCCGGGCTGCGCGCGCAGACGCGGCTGATCGTCGGCCTGGAGGCCGACCAGACGCCGCCCGTCAAGGGCACCACGTACCCGGTGCAGTTCTGCCAGTGGACGCTGGCCAGCGCCGCCGGCCACGCCACCATGTGGACCATGGTCGAGCGCATCCTGGCGCGGCGGCCGCCGCCCGGGTCCGCCGCCGCCGGTGCCGGTGCCGGCCGCGAGATGGCCGACGCCGACGTGCTGGCCATCACCGGCCCGGCCGCCTGGACCGAGGTCGTCTATGAGCACCTCAACCAGGTGGCCGGCGACGGCGCCGGCCAGCCGCGCATCACCTGGCACACGCTGACGGGGCTCAAGGAGCCGCGCCTCTTCGGCGACACCCTGGTGCTGCCCATCAACGGCTTTGCCACGGGCGTGCCGCACTCGCACGCGAGCCGCCAGCGCACGGAGCAGACGCTGGTGCAGCACCACTTCCGGGGCGACTGGCGGAACAACAACGGGTAGGGGGGGGGGGGGGGGGGGTAATAGAGAGAAAGAGATCTTGCTCTTGGGTACAAGGACATTTAATACCAGGTATAGACGGGCGAGACACCCAGGCTACATTGGACAATACGACGTTGGATGACCACACCGATGACATCGTTGACCAGCAGAGGACTCCTCTGCCAAGCCTCGGCGAGACGGAACTTCCCCAATGGTGCGCGCCGCCACGCTGTGCAACCGTAGGTGCGTGCATTCTTTTGAAGAAGTGCTCGCTCTTCCTTTTCCGTTTCCTTCTTCCTCACCGTCCACCATGCGTATCGGCTCGTCTTTGCTGGTCTCCCTGACCATCGGCTTCGCCAGCGGCCACGGCCTCCCGTCCAACACCACCACCGCCGCCGACCCGCGGCCCTCCGTCCCGGACATCAGCGCCAACGCGGCCGTGCGGTTCGTGATTTATTCTGGCTGGAGGGCGGCCGGTGTCGCGGTCGCGGCCGCGTGGGTGCTGTGAGGCGCAGCGGCGGCGTTCGGTGGGTTCTCGGCGTTTCCACGGATTCGGGTTTCCACTTCGGGCTGCCCCACTGCTGAGTCGCCCTTCGTTTTGCTTTCGCTCTGATTCGCCGCCAGCCGCCTCGCTTTCTTTCCCACGACCATGCAACCGCCATGCTCGCACGACCACCCCCCTCCCTGGCTGCGGCGGCCGTGCGCCGCGGTCTTGTCCGCCGCCCGCCACGGCTGCTGTCCCCGCGGGCGACCGCGCTGCGACCCGCGGGCGTCCGCTGTCTGCAGACGCGCGCGACGGCGGCGGCGGCGGCGGCTCCCCCGGCCCGGGCCGTCGTCGTAGGCTTCAGCCAGCGGCGCCACGCGAGCGCGGCCACGGCCACGGCGACCGCCCCGGCCACGGAGCACAGCGACGACATCGGGCCGCTGCAGGAGTACGACCGGCGCGTCGCGGCCGGCCGGCTGCGCAACGACGAGCACCAGCGCGGCATCATCCGGAGCCTGCAGCGCATGCACGACGAGCTGCGCCACTACCAGGCGCCGCCGGTGGTGCACCCGGACCTGGAGAGTCTGAAGCCGCGGCCGAAGAAGACGTCCTTCCTCAAGAGCTTGCTGGGCGGCGGCGGCGGCGGCGACGGCGAGACGGGCCACACAGCGGCCATCGGCAAGATCCCGGACAACCTGCCCAAGGGGCTGTACCTGTACGGCGACGTGGGCAGCGGCAAGACGATGCTGATGGACCTGTTCTACGACACGCTGCCGCGCGCGGTGCACAGCAAGCTGCGCATCCACTTCCACAACTTCATGCAGGACGTGCACAAGCGGCTGCACCGCTTCAAGATGCAGCACGGCAACGACGTGGACGCGGTGCCGTTTGTGGCGGCCGACCTGGCCGCGCTGGGCAACGTGCTGTGCTTTGACGAGTTCCAGTGCACCGACGTGGCCGACGCCATGATCCTGCGCCGCCTGCTGGAGGCGCTGATGTCGCACGGCGTCGTGCTGGTCACCACGTCGAACCGCCACCCGGACGAGCTGTACAAGAACGGCGTGCAGCGCGAGTCGTTCCTGCCCGCCATCGCCCTGCTCAAGGCCCGCCTCGAGGTCATCACGCTCGACTCGCCCACCGACTACCGCAAGATCCCGCGCCCGCCGTCCGGCGTCTACTACACCCCGCTCGACGCCGGCGCCGCCGCCCACGCCGAGCGCTGGTTCCGCTTCCTGGGCGACCGCGACCCGCGCGCCCCGCCGCCGCACCCGGAGGTCCAGACCGTCTGGGGCCGCGAGATCCGCGTGCCGCGCGTCAGCGGCCGCTGCGCCTGGTTCGCCTTTGACGAGCTGATCGGCCGCCCCACGTCCGCCGCCGACTACCTCGAGCTGGTGCGCGCGTACGACGCCTTTGTCGTGACCGACGTGCCGGGCATGACGCACCACCAGCGCGACCTGGCGCGGCGCTTCATCACCTTTATCGACGCCGTCTACGAGGCCCAGGCCAAGCTGGTGCTGACCACCGAGGTGCCGCTGCAGCAGCTGTTTGTGAGTAAGGACGAGATCCGCGAGTCGCTGCGGCAACGCGACGGCGGCGGCGGCGGCGGCGGCACTCTGAAAACAGCCGCCGCCCAGGCCGCCGCCCGCGCCGAGGCCGACGCCGCCGACAGCCAGGTCGACGATGCCATGGACCAGCTGATCGAGGGCATGGAGGGCCACAACATCGTCGCCGAGCTGAAGCACTCCAACCTGTTCACCGGCGAGGAGGAGGCCTTTGCCTTTGGCCGCGCGCTGTCGCGCCTGACGCAGATGGGCAGCCGCGAGTGGGTCGAGCGCGGCCTGGACCTGCCGGACGGCGGCAGCGGGGGGCCGACCGGGGGGCCGACCGCCGAGGGCAGCATATAGACAGAATCTTGAATACGAGCTTACGGAGGACTGCCTGAGGCTCCTGGAGTGAGACTCCCCGCTCTCACTGAGTGACCCACGCACGCAATGCGCTAGCGTACAGCCACTGGACAGTAGTACTGACAGAATCATAGCAAAGGTACTCCAGTTTGCTATACAAATAGCCCACTCATCAAGTACTTCTGTTATCGCTTTAGCGGCTCCTCTGTCTCCCCACTGTAGCGGCCTGCGTTGCTCCGCCGAAGCTGTTGCCGCCTCTCCTTCTCCGTCGTCGGCCTCGTCTCTTTCCTACCCAGCCGCATCAACACCCGTCGAATCCGTGTCTTCCTCGCATCCTTATACACTTCCGCCACCTCCATTGTTTATCCTGCCACCCTATACACTTACGTCTAGTCGATCGCTTATCGGACCACGCTCTCCTCGCCACCTCTCCAACCATCACAATGAAAGCGGCCGCGGCCCTTGCTCTGCTGCTGCCGGTGGTGGCGGCCAACTTCGTCAGCCCGAGCGAGGCGGCCGACCATGTGCAGCTGCATCCGGAAGTGGCGGCAGCGGAGACCTTTCTGATCGAGCTCGAGCCGGGCCAGACCCAGTGGGTGACGGAGGAAGAGAAGTGGGAGCTGCGGCGGGTAGGTTGGGTCGTCCTGGACACGGCTGGTGCCTCGCTAACACACTCTCCAGAACGGCCGCCGCTTCTTGGACATCACCGACCACCGCGACCTCGGCCTGGAGAACGCCGCCCGCGTGCACACCGCCTCGGGCGGCGGCCCGAAGCGCGTGTTCCCGCCCAACGTGACGCATGCGGCCGAGGTGCAGCCGCTGCTGGCCGGGCTCCAGAAGGAGCCGATGCAGGCCCACCTGGAGCGCTTCACCCGCTTCCACACGCGCTACTACAAGTCCGACTACGGCAAGCAGTCGGCCGCCTGGCTGCTGGGCCAGGTCAAGAAGACGGTCGGCGCCGGCCGCGGCTTCCAGCACGGCGCCACCGTCGAGTTCTTCCCCCACCCGTGGGGCCAGAACTCCATCATCGCCCGCATCCCGGGCCGCACGAACCGCACCGTGGTCGTCGGCGCCCACCAGGACTCCATCAACCTGTTCCTGCCCTCCGTCCTGTCCGCGCCGGGCGCCGACGACGACGGCAGCGGCACCGTGACCATCCTCGAGGTGCTGCGCGCCCTGCTGGTGCCGGGCGGCCTGTTCTCGCCGCCGCCACTGGCGGGCGCGGGCAAGGACGCGGCCGGGCCGCTCAACACGATCGAGTTCCACTGGTACAGCGCCGAGGAGGGCGGCATGCTGGGCTCGCAGGCGCTCTTTGCCGCGTACGAGAAGGAGGGCCGCGACGTGCGCGCGATGCTGCAGCAGGACATGACCGGCTTTGTGCAGAAGACGCTGGACGCGGGCGACGTCGAGAGCGTCGGCGTGGTCGTCGACTACGTGGACCCGGCCCTGACCGCCTTTGTCAAGCAGGTCATCACCGCCTACTGCGACATCCCCTACGTCGAGACCAAGTGCGGCTACGCCTGCTCCGACCACGCCGCCGCCTCCAAGGCCGGCTACGCCTCCGCCTTTGTCATCGAGTCCGCCTTTGAGAACAGCGACGGCCACATCCACACCACCGACGACACCATCCGCTACCTGTCCTTTGACCACATGCTGCAGCACGCACGCCTGACCCTGGGCTTCGTCTACGAGCTGGCCTATGCCGACTTTGACGCGCTCGAGGCCGCCGCCGCCGCCGCCGCCGCCCCGGCCAAGGCGCCCGAGGACGCCGCAGACGGGCCGATGGGCGAGCTGTGAGGACCCGCGGTCATGGGCTTTGTTTTTGGGTTTTTTTTTGTTTACCCTGTATTCCTGTATTTTTGACTACTACTTCCCGTCCGTCTTCCCTAGAAATCCAACACGTGCTTTCCCTTTAGCTGTCCTTTGCGCACCAGTCCTTCCCTTCTTGGCAGGGGCCCCGTGGTGGTGGGACGGCGCCTATCAGGGCAGTGAATGAATTGGAATGAAGATGAAGCTATCTAACTAGCGGTATGCTACGCTGCCTGGGGATATCATGCACCGGCGGCGGCGGAACG